>VAHF01000053.1:0-286717 GCA_008009225.1 Acer yangbiense | reverse complement strand
GTAGTTGCACCGCGGCAGAGACAAAAGTCTCTGTCTCCTGCATGCTGCGGTTGTCCTAACCGCGGCAATGTATCGCGGCAGTGTACCGCGGTAGATAAGACACATCTCTATCGCTTGACTGCCGCGGTTGTCCAACTGCGGTAGCACAACCACGACAGAGAAGGGCAAGGCCTTCTCATGCTGCTTCTCATACAAGAACAATACAATAAGTGCAAGTGTGTGAGTGAAGACAATGCATCCTAAAGCTTAACATGTTATGGCATTTAACAAGCTAGATGCAATTAAATAATCATGCAAGAAGAGAGATTAATGAACATAAATGAACACATTTAAAAACACACAACATACACAATAAGAATTATGCATGAGTTGTAAGTGTGTGCAACTATATCTCTTCAAAGCAAGTAAGCACTTAGAAATTTACCTTTGGTGCTTCTTCTGTTAAGGACTTGAGAGGGCCTTGGTTGTGCAAAGCATCAACCATTAGAAGCCTAAAGCTACCCTTACAACAAACCCCAAATTGTGGTTTGTCCATGAAATAAGCCAATCAAACTTGGAGGAACTTACAGATTCCATGACGGTTCGAGTCTTCAAGTTGAAAACTCTATAGGCTCTACTATTGAAGGCATAGCCAATAAAGATACCCTCATCACTCTTAGCATCAAAATTGCCAAGTTGATCACGGTCATTTAAGATATTGCACTTGCTTCCAAAAGAGTGGAAGTAGATAACATTTGGCTTCCTACCTCTCCATAACTCATAAGAGGTTTGCCTAGTTGAAAGTATACAAATAGAGTTAAATAGCTTAAAGCATACCTAGAGGGGTGGGGTGGGGGTTGAATAGGTTTTTACGCCTCTTTCAATCCCTTGAACAAACTTTCATTTGTCCCTCAAGGTAGCCTTACATACAACACATAAACCACAAATTCATACATAGACAAGATAAGCATATGATCATATAAGCATAGTCTATGAATATCAATTAGTTGTTGTTAGGATTATGCTCAATAACAAGAGTGTAATATTGTAATTGACAATCTTTTTCATATTAATAAAGTGATTTCTGGTTTAACAAATCTTATAGCATTTATAGTTTAATATTATAATTGTCAAAGTAAATAATCATAAGGTCTAAAGACTATGAGAAAAGAAGAATTGTTCGTACATCTGGATATGTATGAGGTAGACACAATTCTTTAGTTAGTCTTGAATAATGTTCACAACTTAAGTTAAAGGTTGGGCACCTTTATCTTGTTAAAGTTGTAGAATTCTTTTGCTAGCATTTGAGTGGGATCAAATGAGATATGATGAGTCTAAAATCATCAGAGTGTCTTCGAGTAAAAGAATCTAGTGCACTGGGTGCATTGAACTGGATCACAATGAAAAGCTTTATCTAGAACCGTCAATAGATAATAGTCTTTTCATTATCAGGACAATCAGAGAGTCTATCTTAATCCTGAGATAAATGATGGACTTATGGTTGCAAGTGATATCATTTGAGTTATCAATGAGTACAATTATATAGCATAGTCTATCCTCGATAGTTTGGTGATATTCATTTGTTAATCGATATAGGACTTCATTTATAGATATGGACATCGTGGCTCCATTTATTAAATGAGAGTATAATATCATCATATGGATGTTTTGAGGTAATTGGATATTAAATCTCAACGTTGAGTTTTCGATAGTGACTATTGAAAACATGGCTTCTGGACAAGTCAAAATATCCAAGTTCAAAACGTGGTCATATGAGTAAATATGGTAACTTGGAGAGTTATAGGTGGTCTATGAACTCTTGGCAATTACTGATATTAATCATGAGGATACACTATCTCCAACATGATTGTCTAGGGTATGAATGAGGAACATCTTCTTATTCTATCTTTATTTAAGAGTTCAATTTTAGCTCTTTAGTGGAATGAGTTAAAATTAATGGATCGGACCTAAGTGAATCATTTGTTGATTGTGATTAGGTTATGTCTATTGAAGCTTAAATTTAGATAGCCCGCCAAGATCCCCAATCCACACAGACTTGCATGGATCACTTGATATATTCTACCGGACCAATTTATGGGTCCATCTAGAATTGCATTTAATATATTAAGAATATAATTTGCACATTATATGTTTAATGGGCTAATCAATTATATTAATATATTAATGAAAGGCATTTGGGCTTGTTTCTTTTAGTAAGAATGGGTCTGGTTCACATGTGGGCTATTTATTTAAAGTTCAATGAATTAAATAAAATAAGGAAATAATATTTGGCCCATATATTTAATGTGGGGCGGCAAGGCTATATTATTAGTTAAAAATATTATTTTATTTTATTGTTTGATTAAATGAGAATTAATTAATTAATTAATTAATTATTTAATTAAGAAACAAAATCTTTTTCTGATTAGGAAATCTGTTTCCTAGAATTATACTATTTGTAGTAGTATACTAAAAGTAAAAGACTTGTTTGGTAAGAAAATAAATAATTAAGTTTATTTATTTAATCAAATAAGAAGTCTTTTTATTAAGTCAATAAAGAATAAAAATACTTATGAGTTGTATTAGGGTTAGGAGTCTAAAGTTGATGTGAATTAGGGTACAACACAAATCCTTTTTAGTAGAGGAATTGCGGCAACCCTAAGTGAACAACAAGTAGATTTCGGCAACCCTAAAAGGAAAAGAGAAGAAAATTCGGCCACCCTATATAAGAAATAATATAGGGTTCGGCCACCCCTAAGTTGATTGAATAAAATTTTCTTCTTCTTCTCATACTCATAGAAAAGTGTTTGATTATTCTGCCAAGACAAAAAAGAGAGAAGAGATTATTCTTTTGATAGTACACTAATTGCTTGTTCATCAATAAGCTTGTGTGTACAACATCGAATTAGGTTCACGCGAGTTTTGATCATTAGATTGAGAACTCAAAAGTGACCGGAATAATCTTTGTATTCTTTTGGTTGTTTTGTGACTAACAAAAGGAAAAAGAAAAAGTTTTGTTAATCCATCCTCAGGTACACAATTCAAAGAGAAGGGAGACCACGCTCCTAGGTGATTCACGTTCGTGATTAGATTGGAAGATCTTGCGGATTACCATCGACGTAAGTCAATTGGATCACGCGACAAAAGGTATTCTACTTTTTGTTACTTTATATGTATGTTTAATTAATTTAAAGGGTTAAGGTTCATCAAAGGAAAAATTTTAAAACATACTAAATCTATTTTTAGTCTCACTTTCGCTGTGTGTACTATGATTTTTCCCTACAGTTGTATGAGGTATAAGAACACATAAACACAACATCAAAGAATACTTATATTTCAATATTTGTTCAATGTATTACAAGTATAATCAAATAATGCTATACACAAGAATTACAATATACAAAAGAATTATATTTACAAATAAGATCAAATGACTAAGATCACAAATCACACTTTACAAAATCTTATTACAAACTACATCACAAGAGAATATTATGCAACAAGATAACAACATACACATATACAAATATAAGAGATAGAGATAGGAAGAATTAACATAAGAGATTTTTTAACGTGGTAAAACCTCCAAGGAGGAAACATCCACGAGTTGAACTACAACTATTGAGTACTTATATATATTGGAAAGTAAATTAGAAATTCCACAAAGTGACCAATCTTTAGCTCACTCAACCTAGTGGAGTTTATGTCTACCTAACCCTATTAGAAAGTACGAAATCCCTCAATGATGCGAAGCCACCACATATTGGACAACATACAAAACCAACATCGTTGGAAGATTAGAAATTCCTCAAGAGTGCATATACATCCCATGTACCCCGCTCTTTTGGAGTCTATGTCTATCCATACGCCTAGGCCTACCAGCATATAAGCCAACTCCCTATCCAAGGCACTCATGCCTCTAGGGAGCCTCCCATGCATGACTATCCGAGTCCTCCCGACTCTAGCCATGACTTCTTGCTTGCCTATCCGAGTCCTCCCGACTCTAGACAAGTCTTCTTGCTTGGCTATCCGAGTCATCCCAACTCTAACCAAGACTTCATGCCTTTTACAAGGATTTCCTAGTATGATCATGTGAATGCAAATGATGCAAATAATCAATTCAACATAGAACATGTGATCAATACATTCCATGGTACAACTAGACCTAAACATGTGATAACACAAGTAAAGAAATCTAGATGCTAAAAACATGAATTAAACCTAGAGCAAGTGAAAAGCATCTAACACATAAGCTCATAGTTCTATTCATCACATATAACACTTGAACAATACTGTTAACCGCCTTTTTTGGCAGGGGTCCAAAGAAGAATTTTCCATCCATGCCAAGGTCATTTGATTGTTGAAAGAATGAACCCAGGGTCCTGAGGATCCCGCTACCACACTATCCTAGTATCCTGTTACTGCATGATCCATGATACACAGTATCCCGATGTCGCGCCATACCCGTACTAGGTACCCCGTACCCATACTCGGTACCCCGTACCTGGTACTCGGTACCCCGCACCTGATACCCTGTACCTTGTACCCTGTACCCCGCACCTGGTACTTTATACCCCACACCTGGTACTTTATACCCCGCACTAGGTACCCCGTGCCTCGCACTCGGACCGGTCTTCCAAGCACCTCCCAACCACCTAACATAGAAGGCGTCAACAAGGGTGGTCGTAATGCACCATCTATCAGATTACCAAGGAAGAAAAGATCAAGCTACCATAATAGACTGAATACGATAACATTTAAGTAAACAAGGAAATTGCCTTGTTCCTGCCATTCAAGAGTCCCATTCAAAAGTGGAGTCAACCCTTTCAGTTCTAAAAGGAATCACTTGATTCTAGGGAATCAATCCCACGATCTTCTCGCCTATTGCCGTGGAACGCCCTGTAAATTGATAGGTCATTAGACCGAATTTTTATGAGTGAACAACAAGAAATAAGAGCTATATATATGACATGACATTCGACAGCAAGGGGGATCTCTCTTTTCCGAGAAGACAAGATCTTCTTCTTCTTCTTTTCTACGGAGACACCATCTCCAATTGTTGTAAGCTCTTCGGAGCGTTTATGTGGTATTACCTTACTACTTTTGTAAGCTCCTAGGAGCACACCTTATTCATAAATAATATAAAGGATGGTCGCTCTCTCCACTGGATACTACCCAGGGGTTTTTTAGCATATGATCACATGTGATGCTTTTTCCTCCTAGACTAGTCCACCTTCTATCATAAGACTTGTCATTCTCTCCCTCGTATCTCTTTTATTATGCATGTATGTGAGTGAAAGTAATTAAATACTCAAGGTGTGTTTGATATATAAAGCTAGAGGGGGGGGGGGGGGGGGGTGAATAGATTTTATCTAATATTACCCAATTTTCGCATGCAAGTCAATTTTACGAAAATACCCCTAGCAAGTCAAAAATACATACAAGTGTAATAAGATGCGGAAATAGTAAATGACACTTGATGTTTACGTGGAAACCCTCAACAGGGAAAAACCACGGGCTGGTAAGTGCGCCACACTCGAACCTCGAAATCCACTATATGAAAAGACGGTTACACCCTCAAGTGATTCTCGGACCCTCACCCTAGATAACCTCAGGCTGTGGACACTACCACCCGCCACTCTTGGTTCAATCCCTAGTGATATCCCCTGATACACTACTCTTGGCGTGAGCACCCTCTAATCTACCACGCGGGCCTTTTATAGCGGCTCTAGTCCAATTTGCTTGAGGCCTAAGCACACTTAGCCCCAAGACTTCAATCTCTCAAAAGAGATGCACAACCCTATGTGAATATGTATGAATATTCAATTAATGCAATAAGAGCTAGGGTACTCTAAATGCTTACCTAGGATTATAAGATGACAATATAATCAATCCTAGATATCACATATAGCTATATGACATGGCATATAACTTTAGCTAAGTAAAGGATCACCAATCCTAGATACAAAGCTATCACATAAAACCCACAAACATTCAAAGGATTAACTAGTTGATTAAAAGATAATCTATCAACCTAGTTATCAATACATCACACAAGAATGTTCATGGCATAGCTTTTAGGCAATTATGACCTAATCAAATAAGCTATGAAAAATAATCTCAATCAACAAATGAGATCAATTAGCTAGATGTTAGATAAACATGAAAATCCTAGCTATCATAAATAACCCAATCAACACATAATCTCAATCATGTATGTAGAAATTAATCTAATGACATACAAGTAATAAATGAGATAACATTGATAAGTAGAAACACTAATTATGTAAGATAAAAGTGTTCAACAAATCATACCATGTGTGTTGAAGAAGTCCCATGCATTAGCATATGCTAGATGATCCTAGATGATGCTTAGATGAAGATTTATGCATGTGGGAATGGGTTTAGAGAGATAAAGATATGATCTTTAAGCTTTCTCTCTCAAGTCTCTCTAAATATCTCTCTAGGGTTCTTATGATCAAAGACTTGTATTCTGAACCAGAGATAAGGATGTATTTATAGAGACCAAAAATAGGGCAGGTGAAAATACAATTTTGCCCTTGAAACACACCGATCGGCGGTTTCATTCGGCGGCCAGGCCGCCGAATTGAACCGCCGAATGGCTCCCGAGTGGAACAGGGGAACTTCGGCGACTTCGTTCGGCGGTTTCTAAACCGCCGATCCCAACCGCCGTTTTGGACCCGAGAGATATATTTCAATCAGGTCTCATTCGGCGGTTTCGAACGGCGGCCAGGCCGCCGAACGTAACCGCCGATTCACCAAAAATGGTGAAACCAAGGAGAAGCCAAAGGCATCTCCACCGGCGATCATCGCGCAAAACAAAGCACATTACCGTGCACGCGCGGACGTTTTCGAACATCCTTAGGGAAACGAATTACTCCACACTAAAAGCTAACATACATGAAGTGCAAGTGTGGGTATTGAATGCATCCTAATGCCTATCATGTCATGGCATTTCATATAAAAAGATGCAAACAATCTAATGCAAGAAGAGACATTGAATAAACAATAAAGCACAATGCACACAAAATATAAACACAACATTCAAGAATAAGAGTTATGTATGTTGTGTGTGTGTGCAACTATATCTCTTCAAGCCAATGTAAGCACTAGATATATACCTTTGGTGCTTGTCCTCTTGAGGTCTTGGAAAGGGTCTTGATCTTCAACAAACACCTAGACTACCCTTACAACCAAACCCCAACATGTGGTTTGACCACGAAATGAGCCAATCTATTAATGGGAATCCTTACAGTGAGTTATATTCCAACCCCGCAGGTTTTTAGCTCTCTTATCCTTCTATTTGCATGCCAAGTCATACAAAAAGAAAGGGAAAGAACCTTCAAACTAGGTGGAAGAATCGAGGTGGTTTCATCCTTTATGACCACATCTATATCACTAAAGAACTCATATCCCTCCTCCAACTTGCTTGCCATCTAGATCGGGGAACTATAGATGAGATCTAGAAAAGAGTATCAGTTACGGGGTACGGGATACGGGATACGGGATACGGGATACGGGGTACCGGGTACGAGGTATCAGGGTCAAAGCCCCTCACACTAGTAAGGGAACCTCAAGCGTCCCACCACATGCTTGAATGACCCCGACAGGCGGGATGATTTTTCTCCTACCTACTGCACCTTACTCTAGACTTTTTTACTCATGCAAAACCATGGTACCTAGAGGTACCTACCCCTCCGCAGCCTACCAGGTAGCAGTTTGAGGGTGTTAATTGAAATTCCTCACCCGGAGCGAATTTTTGGTTAACAAATACATATTCATGAAGCATAAGTTGAAGATCCAATATGCTAGAATCATAAAATCAAATCAATAAATATTCTAGCCAAAGATTTAGAGCAAGGATTAAAAGATAAATCAATTGAATCCAAGAGTGCTCTAAAAAAACACATACAAATACAATAATCCTAGATTTCATCAATCAAAGGATCAAAACACATTTCAAGGATTATTAATCATAAAATGATTCAATCAAGTCACAAATAATCCTAGATATCAATCTAATCACAATACAACTCTCAAACATGTGAAAAACCTAGAATCTAAGAAACTAGATTTAAATAACACTTGATGTATACGTGGAAACCCAACCACTGGGAAAAACCACGGGCTGTTTAGTGCACCAAACTCGGACCTCGAAATCCACTAATTGAAATGGAGTTTACAACCTATGTAGACCTCGTCTAACACTCCGGTCAATAACCCCCACTTCTACCACCCGGGCCTTTAAAAGTGGCTCTAGTCCAATTGCTTGAGGCCTAAGCAATCTTAGCCTCAAGACTTAATTTTCAATGAAGAGATTATGCAACCTATGTGAATATGTGTAAATATTCAAATAACAAACAAGGCTAGGTAACCTTAGATGCTTATCTAGGATGATGATATAATCAATTAAATCAACACTAGATATCAATTGCTAAATGACATGTCAAATAGCTTAGCTAATAAAGATTAATCAAAAACCTAATTAGATATCACAATACAACACTCAATCAATTCATCACAATTAATTCTCTATTCTTGTATTTATCATATGATCAAAAACATACAAGTAAATTAAAAGAGAATAGCTTGATAGTAAAAATACTAAAATGAGATGAACTTAATCAAAATCTTACCAAGAAAGTTGTGATGATGCAAACCCATTCATAGATGAATGCAAGATGAACTTTGATGCATAAAGGAATGTATTTGAGTGTTTAAATGAGCAAACTTGGTTGCTTTTTCTCTCAAAATCTCTCTTTAAAATATAGGGTTCTTAATAATCAAAGAGTCATGTTTAGAACAAGAGAAAGTGAGATATTTATAGGCATGAAAAATAGTGCATGTAAAAAGACAAGTTTGCCCCTGAAATCGCACGATCGGCGGTTTCATTCGGCGGCCAGGCCACCGTTTACAACCGTCGAATTGAACCTGAGAAGAATAGGGGAACAACAGCTGTTTCAATCGGTGGTTTCGAAACCACCGAACCAACCGTAGAATCAAACCGAGAGATTAAATCAATCAGGTATGATCAGCGGTTTCGAACAGCGGTCGGTGGCCGCCGATCGTAACCGTAGAATCACTCCAGACCTTTCTGGACTGAAACAACGGTTTCAATTCGGTGGCCAGGCCGCCGATCAAACCGCCGATTCACCAGTGATGGTGAATCTAAAGGAGAAGCCAAAAGCATTCTCCGTGGGCGATCTTCGCGCAAAACCAAGCACATTCTAGTGCATGCGTGGACGTTTCCGAACACTATCGGGAAACGAATTACTAAGCACATATACACACAACAAGATATCAATCAAAGTGCTAGTGTGTAAAGTGACATGTGAAGAGTATGCACACAAATGCAAGTATGCTAAGTGTGTGTGTGCTAACTAAATCTTCAAAGAAAAACTAAGCACTAGAGATTATACATTTGGCGTGCTTGTCCCTTGAGGTCTTGAAAGGGCCTTCGAGCTTGAAGATCAATCACCTAAACTACCCTTACACAATCAACCCCAATAAGTGGTTTGTCCACAAAATAAGCCAATCAATATATGGGAATCCTTACAATTATGAAGCTATCTTTCTCTATAGCAATCATAAAACAAAACACATACATATAGAAGAAGAAACCTCTAGGTAATTGCAGGTTATAAAAGAAGAAATCCCAAAGATATGAACATGTAGGGAAAAATACCGTAGTACACGCAGCGGAAGCGAGACTAAAAATCGATTTAGTATGTTTTAAAATTTTTCCTTTTTATGAACCTTAACCCTTTAAATTAATTAACCATATATAAAGTAACAAAAGTATAATACCTTTTGTTGCGTGATCCGATTGACTTACGTCGATGGTAATCTGCAAGATCTTCAATCCTAGCACGAATGTGAATCACCTAGGAGCATGGTCTCCTTTTTCTTTGAATTGCAAACCTGAGAATGGACAAACAAACTTTTCTTTTTCTTTTGTTAGTCACAAAACAATCAAAAGAATACAAAGATTATTCCGGTCACTTTTGAGTTCTCAATCTAATGATCGAAACTCGCGTGAACCTAATTCGATGAAGTACACACAAGCTTATTGATGAACAAGCAATTAGTGTACCATCAAAAGAATAATCTCTTCTATCTTTTATGTCTTAGTAGAATAATCAAATACTTGTCTATGAGTTTAGAAGAAGAAGAAAATTGAATCAACCATCCCTTTTCGTAGATGGCCAAATTCTATATGTAGTATTATATAGGGTGGCCGAATTTAATTCCCTCTTTCATTTAGGGTTGCCGAAAATCTACCTTGATTCAATTAGGGTTGCCGCAAATCCACTCCAAAAAAGGATTTGTGTTGCACCCTAATACACATCAACTTTTAGACTTCTAACCCTTATCCAACTCATAAGTATTTTTATTCTTTTATTGACTAAATAAAAAAGACTTCTTATTTGATTAAATAAATAAACTTAATTATTTATTTTTCTTATCATACAAGTCTTTTACTTTTAGTATAACTCTAGGAAATATATTTCCTGATCAGAAAAAGATTTGTTTCTTAATTAAACAATTAATTAATAAATTAATTAATTCTTATTTAATTAAACAATGAAACAAAATAATATGTTAGGCTAAGATTTTAACCTTGCTGCCCTACATGTATAAAATGGGCCATATATTATTTTCTTATTTCATTTAATCCATTGGACATTAAATAAAAAGCCCACATGTGAACCAGACCCATTCTTACTAAAAGAAACAAACCCACATGCCTTTAATTAATATATAAATATAATTGAGCAGCCCATTAAATAATTAATGTGCAAATTATATTCTTAATATATTAAATGCAATTCTAGATGGACCCATAAATTGGTCCGGTAGAATATATCAAGTGATCCATGCAAGTCCGTGTGGATTGGGGATCTTTGCGGGCTATCTAAATTTAAGCTTCAATAGACACAACCTAATCACAATCAACAAATGATTCACTTAGGTCCGTTCCATTAATTTTAACTCATGCCACTAAAGAGCTAAAATTGAACTCTTAAAAAAAGATAGAAAAGGAAGATGTTCCTCTTTCATAACCCTAGACAATCATATTCGAGATAGTGTATCCTCGTGATTAATATCAGTAATCGCCAAGAGTTCATAGACCGCCTATAACTCTCCAAGTTACCATATTTACTCATATGACCACGTTTTGAACTTGGATATTTGACTTGTCTAGAAGCCATGTTTTCAATAGTCACTATCGAAAACTCAATGTTGAGATTTATTATCCAATTACCTCAAAACATCCATATGATGATATTATACTCTCATTTAATAAATGGAGCCACGATGTCCATCTCTATAAATGAAGTCCTCTATCGATTAATAAATGAATATCACCAAACTATCGAGGATAGACTATGCTATATAATCGTACTCATTGATAACTCAAATGATATCACTTGCAACCATAAGTCCATCATTTATCTCAGGATTAAGATAGACTCTCCGATTGTCCTGATAATGAAAAGACTATTATCTATTGACAGTTCTAGATAAAGCTTTTCATTGTGATCCAGTTCAATGCACCCAATGCACTAGATTCTTTTGCTCTAAGACACTTGATGCGCATGTAATTGTTCTAATAAAATATCCCCAATGGCGCCAATAACTTGATCGGCGCACGCGGGACACACGATAGTTCTATAACTATCGGTAAATGATGGTACGTGCGTGCGAGTGTATTTCTACCCTTTTCGCAAGTATACGAATCGATGCCACGTATAGTGGTTACGAGTAAGGGTATCGTTCCCACGAGGGAGGGGTGGATGGTACACGTAAAGTAGGTTCTACGTCTTATGTTATAATTAAGCTAATTACTATATTTACAATAATTACAAATGCATGAAAATGTAAATGGAGATGGTGGGAAGTAAACTAAAACTAATCTAATGCTCTACAATTATACTAATATGGCATGTAAAGTAAATAGAGATTAAATTATACTAATGCGGAAAACTAAAAGCGATGCGAATCCTATGATCTAGGATATGCAATCTCTACACTAAAGACAATTATAATTAACCTAAACTAATTAGATGGCAACTAAAGCAAATAAGTAAATTAACACTAAAGCAATACAATTAAATTACACTAATTAACTACAACTAACTAAATTATCATTAACTAACCTAACTAACTAATTCTTGCAAAGATCATGCAAGAGCAAAGATACAAATGATGAGGAATATAGTAATTGACCTCAATTAAGCACCTATGTTCTATGGAATATGCAATATAATCCTACCACTCAATTATCATCAACTAAGGGTATAGAATGACAATAATAGAGAGGTTTACAATCCTAGAACATGAGAACTAGCTAATATGCATGGACATGCAAATATTAACCTAATTCTCTCCACTAGAGTTAATCAATGTTGGAAAACAAGTTTACATGTTACTAGTGATCAATTAACAACATGTATACATTCAATCTAATTCAATTCAACATGTGATAACTTAAGATGGATATGGTAAAGATAAGATCAATTAAATACAAGAATAATTCATATAAAATCCATTCCTCAACATTCAAAGTATTACACATACATGTTCATGAATACAAATAAATGGAAGAGAAGTAAAAGTAAGAAGAAACCACAAGTAGGAAATTTCTTATTCTTCAATAGAGAACAAAGCCTTCTTCTTCCAAGCTAGGAAATTCACATGAACTATGTAGTGTTTGAGGTGTGATTCTAAACTAAACTAGGTTAATTTAGTCTAAGCTATGTATTTTTGGATGTGTGAGAGAGTGTTTAGGTTGGGAAAGAGGGATATATATAGTAGGGAGTGTTTGGGCATGGTTTGGACATGCAAAATTCCAAGTCGGTTGCTCCGGCAGGCTTGTCTCCCCTAGAAGGCGAGCTTGTTCCCGCCGTCGGAAGTCGCCGGGCCATTTAAGGAGCTTGGCGGCGAGTTCTAACCTTCTGGACCACGGGAATGTTCCCGCAGCATGAAACCGCCAATATTGGGCGGCCAAGAACTCGCTGGAATCAAGCTTGAAGCTTGCATTTCCATGGAAGTTGGTGGACTTGGATGGGTGAGGAAATGTGTGCATGAGAGGCCAAAAGTGGGTCCATAGTGACCGGAAGGACTGTGGCCGTCGATCTGGAATGAAAACCGTCAGAAAAACCATCGGAGAGTGGCCAGAAAATGTCTAGCAAGAGTCGGGTCACGATCGGGTCGAAACCAGGTCAACGGGTCGGGCGCGCGGGTCAGCTTGAGGTTGAAGACGACCTGACGTCAGCATGACATCAGGCTGACGCGTGAAGGCACCAAAACGGCGTCGTCTAGCATGCTGACGTGGCTGCTGATGCTGTGCGTTGCTGGCATATTACAATATGCACCCCTCTACTTTCCCTTATTCACAGAATATGCAATTATAATCCGAATATTGCACTTTTGCCCCTGATTTGTCCAAAACTACACAATTGTCCCTGAACTTCCCTAATTCCCTGAAACACTTATTTACACCCTATTAAATACACAAAAATGCTCGGAAACGAATACAAAAGATAGGAAAAGGAAGCGCTAAATGTGAACATTTGGAGTGCGATCAACACTCCGATGATTTTAGACTCATCATATCTCATTTGATCCCACTCAAATGCTAACAAAAGAATTCTAAAACTTTAACAAGATAAAGGTGCCCAACCTTTAACTTAAGTTGTGAACAATATTCAAGACTAACTAAAGAATTGTGTCTACCATATACATATCCAGATGTACGAACAATTCTTCTTTTCTCATAGTCTTTAGACCTTATGATTATTTACTTTGACAATTATAATATTAAACTATAAATGCTATAAGATTTGTTAAACCAGAAATCACTTTATTAATATGAAAAAGATTGTTAATTACAATATTACACTCTTTCTATTGAGCATAATCCTAACAATCTCCCACTTGCACTATAGCAAATGTGTCATATCTCTCAAGCCCATGTTCTCTAGATGCCCATCGAAACTCTTCTGAGGTAGAGCCTTTGTGAAGGGATCCGCTAGATTCTCTGCTGATGCGATTTTGGTAATCGTCACGTCACCCCTTTGAACAATCTCCCTTAAAAGATGATACTTTCTTTCAATGTGTTTTCCTCTCTTGTGACTTCTTAGTTCTTTCGAATTAGCCACTGCTCCACTATTGTCACAGTAGATAGTGATCTGCTTATTCACACTAGGAACCACTTCCAAGTCAATCAAGAATTTACGGAGCCAAACAGCCTCTTTGGCAGCCTCACATGCAGCAACATACTCAGCTTCCATGGTGGAATCAGCAATACAAGATTGCTTGATACTCCTCCACATGACTGCACCTCCTCCAATAGTAAACACAGCCCCCGATGTGGATTTTCTGGAGTCAGAATCTGAATGGAAATCAGAATCTGTATACCCAATAGGAATTAAATCCCCTCAAGAGTATACAAGCATATTATCTCTCGTTCTCTTAAGATACTTGAAAATATGCTTGACTGCCATCCAGTGATCAGGACCAGGTTTCGATTGAAACCTGCTAACTATGCCAACAGCAAAACAAATATCTGGTCTAGTGTAGAGTGTTGCATACATGAGACTTCCAACTGCCGAGGCATATGGAACTCTACTCATGAATTGCTCTTCATGCTCATTCTTAGGAACTTGTTCCTTAGAAAGTTTGATTCCATGTCTGAAAGGTAACATACCTTTCTTGGAATCCTGCATGGAAAACCTAGACAAGATCTTGTCTATGTATGAAGCTTGGGATAATGCAATCATTTTATTCTTTCTATCCCTTATGACTTGGATACCTAGAATAAAACTTGTTTCTCCTAAGTCCTTTATATCAAATTGTTTTGCTAACCATTCTTTTACTGATGTCAATACTCCTACATCGTTTCCAATGAGTAGTATATCATCAACATAAAGAATCAGGAAAACCAACTTGTCGCCCTTAATCCTTTTGTATACACAAGGTTCGTCAGGATTCTGAATAAATCCAAAACCTTTGACAGCTTGATCGAACCTTATGTTCCAGGATCTAGATGCTTGCTTTAATCCATATATGGATTTCTGCAACTTGCATACTTTTTCCATTTGGCCCTTTTCAATGAATCCTTCTGGTTGCATCATGTAGATGTTTTCGTCAAGACTTCCATTAAGGAAAGCTGTCTTGACGTCCATTTGCCAAATCTCTAGATCTAAAGATGCTGTAATGGACAAGAGTATCCTAATGGATTTAAGCATGGCCACAGGAGAGAAGGTTTCCTCGTAATCGATACCTTCTTTCTGTATATACCCTTTAGCTACCAATCTAGCTTTAAAGGTTTCCACCTTTCCATCCATACCTCTTTTCCTCTTGTATACCCACTTGCACCCAATGGGTTTTATCCCTTTAGGCAAGTCTACAAGGGACCAAACTTTGTTATCGAACATAGATTCAATCTCAGATTGCATTGCCTTTTGCCAATGGCGACTATCAACATCCTCCATTGCTTCCTTATACGTGTAGGGATCATCGTCGTCTGGGAGATTCTCCACTGATTCTCCCAGATCGATGTATCTTTCGGGTTGTGTTCTAACCCTCCTACTGCGACGAGGAATGGTAGGTTGTTGATCTTGTGTTGGATCGGAACTGACAATTGGGTCTGGTTGTGTAACCTTTGGTGGAATTGTATCTCCTGACATCTCATTCAGGACAATTCTACTTCTAGGCACAAAATCATTCATATAGTCCTTTTCCAGAAATTTAGCATTTGTCGAAACAAATACTTTAAGATCCGAAGTGTAAAGTGTTAGGATTATGCTCAATAGCAAGAGTGTAATGTTGTAAATAACAATCTTTTTCATATTAATAAAGTGATTACTGGTTTAACAAATCTTATAGCATTTATAGTTTAATATTATAATTGTCAAAGTAAATAATCATAAGGTCTAAAGACTATGAGAAAAGAAGAATTGTTCGTACATCTGGATATGTATGTGGTAGACACAATTCTTTAGTTAGTCTTGAATATTGTTCACAACTTAAGTTAAAGGTTAGGCACCTTTATCTTGTTAAAGTTGTAGAATTCTTTTGCTAGCATTTGAGTGGGATCAAATGAGATATGATGAGTCTAAAATCATCGGAGTGTCTTCGAGCAAAAGAATCTAGTGCACTGGGTGCATTGAACTGGATCACAATGAAAAGCTTTATCTAGAACCGTCAATAGATAATAGTCTTTTCATTATCAGGACAATCGGAGAGTCTATCTTAATCCTGAGATAAATGATGGACTTATGGTTGCAAGTGGTATCATTTGAGTTATCAATGAGTATGATTATATCGCATAGTCTATCCTCGATAGTTTGGTGATATTTATTTGTTAATCGATAGAGGACTTCATTTATAGATATGGACATCGTGGCTCCATTTAATAAATGAGAGTATAATATCATCATATGGATGTTTTGAGGTAATTGGATATTAAATCTCAACGTTGAGTTTTCGATAGTGTCTATTGAAAACATGGCTTCTGGACAAGTCAAAATATCCAAGTTCAAAACGTGGTCATATGAGTAAATATGGTAACTTGGAGAGTTATAGGCGGTCTATGAACTCTTGGCGATTACTGATATTAATCACGAGGATACACTATCTCCAACTTGATTGTCTAGGGTATGAATGAGGAACATATTCTTTTTCTATCTTTATTTAAGAGTTCAATTTTAGCTCTTTAGTGGAATGAGTTAAAATTAATGGATCGGACCTAAGTGAATCATTTGTTGATTGTGATTAGGTTATGTCTATTGAAGCTTAAATTTAGATAGCCCGCCAAGATCCCCAATCCACACGGACTTGCATGGATCACTTGATATATTCTACCGGACCAATTTAAGGGTCCTTCTAGAATTGCATTTAATATATTAAGAATATAATTTGCACATTATTTATGTAATGGGCTGCTCAATTATATTTATATATTAATGAATGGCATGTGGGCTTGTTTCTTTTAGTAAGAATGGGTCTGGTTCACATGTGGGCTTTTTATTTAAAGTCCAATGGATTAAATGAAATGAGAAAATAATATAAGGCCCTATTTTAGACAAGTGGGGCGGCAAGGGTTAATATATGAGCCTATATATTATTTTGTTTCATTGTTAATTAATTTATTAATTAAATAAAAATTAATTAATTTATTAATTAATTGTTTAATTAAGAAACAAATCTTTTCTGATTAGGAAATATGATTCCTAGAGTTATACTATTGGTAGTAGTATACTAAAATTAAAAGACTTGTTTGATAAGAAGATAAATAATTAATTTTATTTGTTTAATCAAATAAGAAGTCTTTTTATTTAGTCAAATAATAGAATAAAATATCTATGAGTTGGATTAGGTTTTGAAGTCTTAAACTAGATGGAAATTAGGGTGCAACACAAACCCTTTTTGGCTTGTGATTTGCGGCAACCCTAGTCCATTTTAGAGAAGGATTTTCGGCAACCCTAAAAGAAAAGAAGAAGCAAATTTCGGCCACCTATATATTCACACTTATAGAATTCGGCCACTGAGTTGGGCTTGATTCAATTTTCTTCTTCTTCTCAATTCATAGAAAGGTTTTTTATTCTACTAAAAACATAAAAGAGTGAATAGATTATTCTTTGATGGTACACTAATTGCTTGTTCATCAATAAGCTTGTGTGTACAACATCGATCAAGGTTCACGCGAGTTTCGATCATAAGATTGAGAACTCAAAAGTGACCGGAATAATCTTAGTCTTCTTTTGATTGTTTTTGTGACTAACAAAGAAAAAGAAAAGTTTGTTTGTCCATTCTCAGGTTTGCAATTCAAAGAAAAGGGAGACCACACTCTTAGGTGATCCACGTTCGTGCTAGGATTGAAGATCTTGCGGATTACCATCGACGTAAGTCAATCGGATCACGCGACAAAAGGTATTCTTCTTTTGTTTGATAATATATATGTTTAATTGATTAAAGGGTTTAAGGTTCATAAAAAGGAAAAATTTTAAAAGTTACTAAATCTATTTTTAGTCTCGCTTCCGCTGCGTGTACTACGGTATTTTTCCCTACAATTGGTATCAGAGCCTAGGTTGAATCCTCTTAATTAATTAATGTATATATACGTGAATCGATTTCTTTTTATTGTGATTATGCGTGTTTAGAAAGAGATGGCACTCTAGGTATTCGCATATATAATTACATGTGGATGTATGGATTTATATATGTTTATGTGGATTGTTATTACTCGATTTTGGTCCTAGATTTTCAATGTAATTTTTGTTTCGGTATTGTAACAAGAAGGGTGGTCTATCATCGCCATAATTCCTTCTTGGTAGTTGCTAGGTTTTATATTTTTTTTATTTTTAGTGCAGTATTTTTTACTGCAGTTTTTATTTATTTTTTATGTGCAGTTTTTATTTTGTAAAAATACTGCAGTGAATAAAAAAAATAATAATAATAATTAATACTGCAGTATTTTATTATTTATACTGCTGTAATGTATTCGGGTATTGAAGATTCGAAGACACGAAGAAAAACGAAGCAACCGGAACCGAGAACGAGCACCGTGCGCACCCTAGGATTGGATTGGGCTGCGCATGGCAAGCCCATTACATGGTGGGCTGCGCACGGCAGCCTTGTGTGGCCTTATGGGCTGCGCATGGCAGCCCCTTTGTGGGGTTGTGGGCTGTGCACGCCCATGGGTGGAGGCCGAAGGATGAGCGTATGGTTGATGGGCCACTTGAAGATCTTGTATTCCTAAACAATTGTAATTTACTTGTTTTTCTAGGATGGGCCAAAATTGTTGCTATTTAATTTATGCTTAAATATTACAATATTTGTTATTGTATGATAACATGACATATAGAATAGGAGTGCCACTCATATATCTCTTTTGGTATGAACATGCATTGAATGATTTAGGTATCTAAATTGGCATCTAGATAACTTGGTAAATCATTCTATGGGATTTAATCACACGCCTTAAATAATTGAGTGGGAGAAGGTGTTTTTGTAACATCTATGGCCTCCAAGGTTAGTTGAGCTTTATTATTTATTGGTAATCCCCCCAAGGGGCGTCCATTAATGGAATTTAGCAATAAACATCCTTACAAGGATAGACTAGACAATGGACTCAAACAAGATCTACCCCCCAAGGAGGGATTTTCGTGAGAGAAAATTGAGAGTCGATATCTTGGTAACACACTCAATGTAATTTTATTGATATCCTCCCAAGAGTTCTTGTCAGTAAAATTGCAAGGCTAAAATTGAAAACGCTGGTTGTTATGTTAACAATTAGGTGGGACCTAGTCTAACTAGTAAATGGTGCGAACTCCCAAAGGAGGCGTAACATTTATGGGTGTTGGATCACCGTTGAATTTTTATGATTGAGTTATTTATTTAATTCAAGATAAATATTTAAAAGTGTTTTATCATGATTATTTACTTATATATGTTTTGTTTTATTCATAAATCATGACCCCATCACTTATGAACATCCTAAAAGATAACACTTTAACTGGAGATAATTATGTCACATGGAAAAGGAAAATTGGGTTGTTGCTACAAAGTGAAAAACATAAGTTTGTTCTAACTACTCCTAAACCACCTGCTCCTAATTATGAATCTCAGATTCATATGGTTGGTAAAGTTGCTACTGTTATGGCCCGTCAAAAGGTCAAGGAACAACAGAAGAAAAAGCAACTTGGGCCTACCAAGAAGGAGATCCTGAAAGTAACCAAGATCAAAAGGAAGTGCTCCTTTTGTGGTGAAAAGGGACATTGGAAAAGAAATTGCCCAAAGTCCCAGAACAAGAAGGAACAAGGTAATATTAATTATCTTGAAACATGTTTTCTGGCAGATTCTACTGATTCTTGGATCATAGACTCTGGAGCCAAGAAAGGAGAAAGCTGAGTAAGAATGAAATCAATTTGCGCTTGGGCAACGGAACGTTAGTGTCTGCAAGTGCAGTGGGAGATATTAGAGTTTATTTGGATTCTAGAAGACATTTATATTTAATAGACGTTTATTATGTACCTCAATTCAAGAGGAATTTAATTTCAGTTTCTTGTTTGAATAAATTTGGATATTCGGTTACTTTTAATAAAGTCTTTATTATTAGTAAGAATGACAAAATTATTTGCCAAGGTACATTGGAAAACGGTCTATACTTTTTGCATAGAAATATCTCTCACTCGTTAGACACAAAATTAACGAAACCTAATCATAAAAGAGTAAAATTATCAATAGATGAAACCTACCTATGGCATTTACGCCTAGGTCATATTAACCTTAATAGGATTAAAAGATTGGTATGTGACGGACCTTTAAGTGACTTAAAGGTTGATAATCTACCAACTTGTGAATCTTGTTTGGAAGGTAAAATGACCAAAAGGTCGTTCTCTGCCAGAAGTGCAAGAGCCATTGAATGTTTAGGATTGATACACACTGATGTATGTGGACCTATGAGCATTCAAGCTAGAGGTGGATATGAGTACTTCATCACCTTCACAGATGATTACTCGAGATTTGGCTATGTGTATCTCATGCGACATAAGTTGGATGCTTTTAACATGTTCAAAGCATTCAAAGCTGAAGTAGAAAATCAGCTTGAGAAACACATAAAAATCTTGAGATCTGATCGTGGTGGAGAATATCTATCTGGTGAGTTTCAGCGATATCTTATTGATAATGGGATAGTTTCTCAGTTTTCTGCACTAGGAACACCTCAACAGAATGGGGTGGCAGAAAGGAGAAATAGGGTGGCAGAAAGGAGAAATAGAACTCTTTTGGATATGGTTAGGTCTATGTTGAGTTATTCAACACTTCCTATTTCTTTTTAGGGATATGCTTTACAAACTGCTATATACATTCTAAACGATGTACCATCTAAGTCAGTTCCTCAAACACCGCATGAGTTGTTGACTGGGCGCAAGCCTAGTTTATAACACTTAAGGATATTTGGTTGTCCTGCGCATGTGTTAAAAGGAAAGACAGAAAAGATGGAGTCCCGTTCAGAAACATGTATATTTGTAGGGTATCCAAAAGAAACTAAAGGATATTATTTCTATAGTCCTTCAGATCTTAAAGTATTTGTTTCGACAAATGCTAAATTTCTAGAAAAGGACTATATGAATGATTTTGTACCTAGAAGTAGAATTGTCCTGAATGAGATGTCAGGAGATACAATTCCACGAGAGGTTACACAACCTAACCCAATTGTAAGTTCCAATCCAACACAAGATCAACAACCTACCATTCCTCGTCGTAGTGGGAGGGTTAGAACACAACCCGAAAGATACATCGGTTTGGGAGAATCAGTTGAGAATCTCCCGGACGACGATGATCCCTACACATACAAGGAAGCTATGAAGGATGTTGATAGTCGCCATTGGCAAAAGGCAATGCAATCTGAGATTGAATCTATGTTTGATAACAAAGTCTGGTCCCTTGTAGACTTGCCTAAAGGGATCAAACCCATTGGGTGCAAGTGGGTATACAAGAGGAAAAAAGGTATGGATGGAAAGGTGGAAACCTTTAAAGCTAGATTGGTAGCTAAAGGGTATACACAGAAAGAAGGTATCGATTACGAGGAAACCTTCTCTCCTGTGGCCATGCTTAAATCCATTAGGATACTCTTATCCATTGCAGCATCTTTAGATCTAGAGATTTGGCAAATGGACGTCAAGACAGCTTTCCTTAATGGAAGTCTTGACGAAAGCATCTACATGATGCAACCAGAGGGATTCATTGAAAAGGGCCAAATGGAAAAGGTATGCAAGTTGAAGAAATCCATATATGGATTAAAGCAAGCATCCAGATCCTGGAACATAAGGTTCGATCAAGCTGTCAAAGGTTTTGGATTTATTCAGAATCCTGACGAACCTTGTGTATACAAAAGGATTAAAGGCGACAAGTTGGTTTTCCTGATTCTTTATGTTGATGATATACTACTCATTGGAAACGATGTAGGTGTATTGACATCAGTAAAACAATGGTTAGCAAAACAATTTGATATGAAGGACTTAGGAGAAGCAAGTTTTATTCTAGGTATCTAAGTAATAAGGGATAGAAAGAATAAAACGATTGCATTATCCCAAGCTTCATACATAGACAAGATCTTGTCTAGGTTTTCCATGCAGGATTCCAAGAAAGGTATGTTACCTTTCAGACATGGAATCAAGCTTTCTAAGGAACAAGTTCATAAGAATGAGCATGAAGAGCAATTCGTGAGTAGAATTCCATATGCCTCGGCGGTTGGAAGTCTCATGTATGCAATGCTCTGTACTAGACCAGATATTTGTTTTGCTGTTGGCATAGTTAGTAGGTTTCAATCGAAACCTGGTCCTGATCACTGGACGGCAGTCAAGCATATTTTCAAGTATCTCAAGAGAACGAGAGATAATATGCTTGTATACTCTGGAGGGGATTTGATTCCCGTTGGGTATACAGATTCTGATTTCCAATCAGATTCTGACTCCAGAAAATCCACATCAGGGGCTGTGTTTACTATTGGAGGAGGAGCAGTCATATGGAGGAGTATCAAGCAATCTTGTATTGCTGATTCCACCATGGAAGCTGAGTATGTTGCTGCATGCGAGGTTGCCAAAGAGGCTGTTTGGCTCCGCCAATTCTTGATTGACTTGGAAGTGGTTCCTAGTGCGAATAAGCAGATCACTATCTACTATGACAACAGTGGAATCGTGGCTAATTCGAAAGAACCAAGAAGTCACAAGAGAGGTAAACACATTGAAAGAAAGTATCATCTTTTAAGCGAGAATGTTCAAAGAGGTGACGTGACGATTACCAAAATCGCGTCAGCAAAAAATCTAGTGGATCCCTTCACAAAGGCTCTACCTCATAAGAGTTTCGATGGGCATCTAGAGAATATGGGCTTGAGAGATATGACACATTTGCTATAGTGCAAGTGGGAGATTGTTAGGATTATGCTCAATAGCAAGAGTGTAATGTTGTAATTAACAATCTTTTTCATATTAATAAAGTGATTTCTGGTTTAACAAATCTTATAGCATTTATAGTTTAATATTATAATTGTCAAAGTAAATAATCATAAGGTCTAAAGACTATGAGAAAAGAAAAATTGTTCGTACATCTGGATATGTATGTGGTAGACACAATTCTTTAGTTAGTCTTGAATATTGTTCACAACTTAAGTTAAAGGTTGGGCACCTTTATCTTGTTAAAGTTGTAGAATTCTTTTGCTAGCATTTGAGTGGGATCAAATGAGATATGATGAGTCTAAAATCATCGGAGTGTCTTCGAGCAAAAGAATCTAGTGCACTGGCTGCATTGAACCGGATCACAATGAAAAGCTTTATCTAGAACCGTCAATAGATAATAGTCTTTTCATTATCAGGACAATCGGAGAGTCTATCTTAATCCTAAGATAAATGATGGACTTATCGTTGCAAGTGGTATCATTTGAGTTATCAATGAGTACGATTATATCGCATAGTCTATCCTCGATAGTTTGGTGATATTCATTTGTTAATCGATAGAGGACTTCATTTATAGATATGGACATCGTGGCTCCATTTAATAAATGAGAGTATAATATCATCATATGGATGTTTTGAGGTAATTGGATATTAAATCTCAACGTTAAGTTTTCGTTAGTGTCTATTGAAAACATGGCTTCTGGACAAGTCAAAATATCCAAGTTCAAAACGTGGTCATATGAGTAAATATGGTAACTTGGAGAGTTATAGGCGGTCTATGAACTCTTGGCGATTACTGATATTAATCACGAGGATACACTATCTCCAACTTGATTGTCTAGGGTATGAATGAGGAACATCTTCATTTTCTATCTTTATTTAAGAGTTCAATTTTAGCTCTTTAGTGGAATGAGTTAAAATTAATGGATCGGACCTAAGTGAATCATTTGTTGATTGTGATTAGGTTATGTCTATTGAAGCTTAAATTTAGATAGCCCACCAAGATCCCCAATCCACACGGACTTGCATGGATCACTTGATATATTCTACCGGACCAATTTAAGGATCCATCTAGAATTGCATTTAATATATTAAGAATATAATTTGCACATTATTTATGTAATGGGCTGCTCAATTATATTTATATATTAATGAATGGCATGTGGGCTTGTTTCTTTTAGTAAGAATGGGTCTGGTTCACATGTGGGCTTTTTATTTAAAGTCCAATGGATTAAATGAAATGAGAAAATAATATAAGACCCTATTTTAGACAAGTGGGGCGGCAAGGGTTAATATATGAGCCTATATATTATTTTGTTTCATTGTTTAATTAAATAAGAATTAATTAATTTATTAATTAAGAAACAAATCTTTTCTGATTAGGAAATATGATTCCTAGAGTTATACTATTGGTAGTAGTATACTAAAATTAAAAGACTTGTTTGATAAGAAGATAAATAATTAATTTTATTTGTTTAATCAAATAAGAAGTCTTTTTATTTAGTCAAATAATAGAATAAAATATCTATGAGTTGGATTAGGTTTTGAAGTCTTAAACTAGATGGAAATTAGGGTGCAACACAAACCCTTTTTGGCTTGTGATTTGCGGCAACCCTAGTCCATTTTAGAGAAGGATTTTCGGCAACCCTAAAAGAAAAGAAGAAGCAAATTTCGGCCACCTATATATTCACACTTATAGAATTCGGCCACTGAGTTGGGCTTGATTCAATTTTCTTCTTCTTCTCAATTCATAGAAAGGTTTTTTATTCTACTAAAAACATAAAAGAGTGAATAGATTATTCTTTGATGGTACACTAATTGCTTGTTCATCAATAAGCTTGTGTGTACAACATCGATCAAGGTTCACGCGAGTTTCTATCATAAGATTGAGAACTCAAAGGTGACCGGAATAATCTTAGTCTTCTTTTGATTGTTTTTGTGACTAACAAAGAAAAAGAAAAGTTTGTTTGTCCATTCACAGGTTTGCAATTCAAAGAAAAGGGAGACCACGCTCCTAGGTGAACCACGTTCGTGCTAGGATTGAAGATCTTGCGGATTACCATCGACGTAAGTCAATCGAATCACGCAACAAAAGGTATTCTTCTTTTGTTAGATAATATATATGTTTAATTGATTAAAGGGTTTAAGGTTCATAAAAAGGAAAATTTTTAAAAGTTACTAAATCTATTTTTAGTCTCGCTTCCGCTGCGTGTACTACGGTATTTTTCCCTACATGAAGGACTATAGAAATAATATCCTTTAGTTTCTTTTGGATACCCTACAAATATACATGTTTCTGAACGGGACTCCATCTTATCTGTCTTTCCTTTTAACACATGCGCAGGACAACCAAATATCCCTAAGTGTTGTAAACTAGGCTTACGCCCAGTCCACTCATGCGGTGTTTGAGGAACAGACTTAGATGGTACATCGTTTAGAATGTATATAGCAGTTTGTAAAGCATATCCCCAAAAAGAAATAGGAAGTGTTGAATAACTCAACATAGACCTAACCATATCCAAAAGAGTTATATTTCTCCTTTCTGCCACCCCATTCTGTTGAGGTGTTCCTGGTGCAGAAAACTGAGAAACTATACCATTATCAATAAGATATTGCTGAAACTCACCAGATAGATATTCTCCACCACGATCAGACCTCAAGATATTTATGTGTTTCTCAAGCTGATTTTCTACTTCAGCTTTGAAAGCTTTGAACATGTCAAAAGCATCCGACTTATGTCGCATGAGATACACATAGCCAAATCTCGAGTAATCATATGTGAAGGTGATGAAGTACTCATATCCACCTCTAGCTTGAATGCTCATAGGTCCACATACATTAGTGTGTATCAATCCCAAACATTCAGTGGCTCTTGCACCTTTGGCCGAGAACGACCTTTTGGTCATTTTACCTTCCAAACAAGATTCACAAGTTGGTAGATCATCAACCTTTAAGTCACTTAAAGGTCCGTCACTTACCAATCTTTTAATCCTATTAAGGATAATATGACCTAGGCGTAAATGCCATAGGTAGGTTTCATCTATTGATAATTTTACTCTTTATGATTAGGTTCCGTTATTTCTGTGTCTAACGAGTGAGAGATATTTCTATGCAAGAAGTATAGACCATTTTCTAATGTACCTTGGCAAATAATTTTGTCATTCTTACTAATAATAAAAACTTTATTAAAAGTAACCAAATATCCAAATTTATTTAAACAAGAAACTAAAATTAAATTCCTCTTGAATTGAGGTACATAATAAACGTCTATCAAATCTAAATGCCTTCTAGAACCCAAATAAACTCTAATATCTCCCACTGCACTTGCAGACACTAACGTTCCGTTGCCCAAGCGCAAATTGATTTCATTCTTACTCAGCCTTGTCCTTTCTTGGAACCCCTACAAGGAATAACAAACATGATTAGTGGCTCCAGAGTCTATGATCCAAGAATCAGTAGAATCTGCCAGAAAACATGTTTCAAGATAATTAATATTACCTTCTTCCTTCTTATTCTGGGACTTTGGGCAATTTCTTTTCAAATGTCCCTTTTCACCACAAAGGAAGCATTTCCCTTTGATCTTGGTTACTTTCTTGGTCTCCTTCTTGGTAGGCCCAAGTTGCTTTTTCTTCTGTTGTTTCTTGACCTTTTGACGGGTCTTAACAGTAGCAACTTTACCAACCATATGAATCTCTTGACCTTTGCTTTTCACAAGGATCTTTTTAGCACTTTGAACATCTTGCATCAGGCCTTGTAAGGTGTATTCCTTTTTGTTCAAAGTGTAGTCCAATTTGAACTGATCAAAGGAATCTGACAATGAATTGACAACCATATCAATTTTTGTCTCACCATCTATCTCAACGCCATCCAGTTCAGCAATGTTGAGATGTGCTATGACTTTCATCATGTGATCCTTCACAACCTGTCCAGGTTTCATCCTAAGATTCATAAAAGCAGTCACTGCCTCTCTCTTAGTCGTCCTAGACTTTATAACAAACATCTCCTCTAGAGACATCATTATATCAGCAGCGGACTCAATTCCTTCGTGCTGCTGTTGCAACACGTCGGAGATAGTGGCCATAATGTAACATTTGGCCATGTCATCTGAAGTCTTCCACTACTCATACTCATCTCTATACATTATGCTAGATTCATTATTAGGAGTAGGTGGTTTAGGAGTAGTTAGAACAAACTTATGTTTTTCACTTTGCAGCAACAACCCAATTTTCCTTTTCCATGTGACATAATTATCTCCAGTTAAAGTGTTATCTTTCAGGATGTTCATAAGTGATGGGGTCATGATTTCTGAATAAAACAAAACATATATAAGTAAATAATCATGATAAAGCACTTTTAAATATTTATCTTGAATTAAATAAATAACTCAATCATAAAATTCAACGGTGATCCAACACCCATAAATGTTACGCCTCCTTTGGGAGTTCGCACCATTTACTAGTTAGACTAGGTCCCACCTAATTGTTAACATAACAACCAGCGTTTTTCAATTTTAGCCTTGCAATTTTACTGACAAGAACTCTTGGGAGGATATCAATAAAATTACATTGAATGTGTTACCAAGATATCGACCCTCAATTTTCTCTCACAAAAATCCCTCCTTGGGGAGTAGATCTCGTTTGAGTCCATTGTCTAGTCTATCCTTGTAAGGAAGTATGTTGCTAAATTCCATTCATGGACGCCCCTTGGGGGGATTACCAATAAATAATAAAGCTCAACTAACCTTGGAGGCCATAGGTGTTACAAAAACACCTTCTCCCACTCAATTATTTAAGGCGTGTGATTAAATCTCATAGAATGATTTACCAAGTTATCTAGATGCCAATTTAGATACCTAAATCATTCAATGCATGTTCATACCAAAAGAGATATATGAGTGGCACTCCTATTCTATATGTCATGTTATCATACAATAACAAATATTGTAATATTTAAGCATAAAATAAATAGCAACAATTTTGATCCATCCTAGAAAAGCAAGTAAATTACAATTGTTTAGGAATACAAGATCTTCAAGTGGCCATCAACCATACGCTCATCCTTCGGCTTCCTCCCATGGGTGAACACACCCCACAACCCCACAAAGGGGCTGCTGTGCGCAGCCCATGAGGCCACATAGGGCTGCCGTGCGCAGCCCACCAAGATTTGGGCTTGCCATGCGTAGTCCAATCCACTCCTAGGGTGCGCACGGTGCTCGTTCTTGGTTCCGGTTGCTTCCTTTTTTTTCAAGTCTTCGAATCTTCATTACTCGAACATACTACAGCAGTATTTAAACTAATAAAATACTGCAGTATTTTTTATTTATTTATTTTGTAAGGTTCCCATTTGTTGATTGGCTCATTTCTTGGACAAACCACATATTGGGGTTGTTTGTAAGGGTACCCTAGGTATCGGGTTTATTGTTCGAAGCCCTTTGAAGACCTCGTATTGATAAGCACCGAAGGTATATTTCTTTGTGCTTACTTGTCTTGAAGAGATAGTTGCACACACTCACAACTCATGCATTTGTTTAATTCTTGTATGTTGTGTGATTTATTTTCATGCATTCATGTTCATTAACATCTCTTCTTGCATGTTAGTTTGATTGCATCTTGCATATCCAATTGCCTTGTCATGCTTAGTCTTAGGATTGCATTTTTGCATTGGGTGCTCCCAAAAGCGCTCTACAGAAGCGCTGTACAAACAGCGCCCTTTGAGCGCTGTTCAAACCTGATAGATTTAATTCGGTCGCTGTTGGGTTGCTGTACAGGCGTTGTACAAAGCGCTCTACGTACAGCGCCACTCTGTTTTCCCGTGAGAACAGAGTAGGGGCGTTGTACAAGCGCTGTACAAGAGGCGCTCTACGTACAGCGCCCAAGGCAAAAATGAGGCCAACTTATCAAAACAACCATACCTTGTTTTGGCCCCCTATATATATGCATCTTTGACTTTAGGTCAATCACAAGAGTTCATATTCAGATTCCATACTTAGGATATTTTTCAAAGAGAAGAAAAATTCTGAAGAACTCATTTTTAGTTTACTCAAACACTTTTTCATGATCATCAATCATCATCTAGCATCATCCTTGATCATCTAGATGACATCTTGCATGGATTCTTCATCATACTTTGCTTGGTAAGCTTTTCACTAATATCTTACATATTTTGTGTTTCTCTTAACAAGCAATCTCAATTAATTACTTGTATGATTTTCATATAGCTTTTGATACAAGATTGAGATTAGTGTGATGTATGTTTGAGAAGTTGTATTGTGATAGCTAATTAGGTTTTGTGCTTAATCTTGATTAGCTAAACTATTTGATTGAACATGTCATTTAGTTTTTAATATCTAGGATTGTGCTAATTGCATATTAATCATCTTAGATAAGCATATAGGGTTTCCCTTGCTCTATGTTGCATTTGGATATTCATATATTCACTTAGGGTTGTATTCTCTTCATAGAGAAAGTAAGTCTTGTGTGTAGCTTCCGGGATTAGGTTGCTTAGATCGCAAGCAAATTGGACTAGGTTCACTCATACCGGGATTAGGTAGGTGTGTGATTACTTTCGGGATTAGGTTGTAATCGTTTAACACATTTAGTGGATTCGAGGTTCGAGTGTGGCTTACTTACTAGCCCGTGGTTTTTCCCGTGAGGGTTTCCACGTAAAAATCAAGTGTTATTTAATTTCCGCATTTTATACTTGATTTATTGCTTTATCTATTTAGGGGTAATTTCATAATTTTGACTAACACGAAAAATTGGATAAAAAGCTTAAAATCTATTCACCCCCCCCCCCCCTCTAGATAGTTTTATACACACCGTGCTATAATTTGTTTCAATTGGTATCAGAGCGGGTTCCTAGACATACATAGGTGATCCTTGCTTATTTTGGTGTGTTTTGCATTTTGTGTGATTTTTGATCATTCATACATTTGCATTCATTTCATTCATTCATAAACACTATGAGTGGAAACGGTAGAAATGGTGGTGGCAAGAAGGTGCTTCAAGCACAAGGCCTCCACTTCTTACCGGATTGAACTATTCCCAATGGAAAGGGAAGATGGAATCCTACATATGCCAAATTCATGACCGTGCATGGATGGCGGTGGAAGACGGATATGATCTACCCAAGATGACTCCCGATGGTGGAGGAGAAGAAGTATTGAAGCCTAAGGCGCAATGGAACGCGCAAGAGTTTGAGGCTTCAAAGTGGAATAGGAAGGCGATGCATGCCATCTTGTGTGCTATGGATGAAAATTAATATAAATTGATTCAAAATACTAGGATAGCTAAGGAGGCTTGGGACATCCTAGAGATTGCACATTAGGGAACCGAAGTGGTGAAGGACTCTAAGCTTCAAGTCCTCCAAACTCAATTCGAGATGCTTAAGAAGGAGGAGAATGAGTGCTTCAACGACTTCGAGATCAAGTTGATGGATATAGTCAACCAAAGCCATCAACTTGGTGATCCATATTCGGATAGGAGAATCAAGCAAAAGATTATGAGATCTCTACCCGATAGGTTTGAATCGAAGGTGATGGCTTTAGAAGAAAATAGTGGATATAAGGATATGAAGCCGAGTGAGGTGATTGGGAGACTTCTAGCTTATGAGTCTAGGAAAGGGCCTATCTCCACACCCACTAAAAAGCAAAAAGGAATTGCTTTAAAAACCTCCGAGGATGAAAAGGAGGCAAATAAGGTTGACTCGGATGAAGATCTTGCCTTGTTTGTAAAAAGGTTCAACAAGGTTATGAAGTTTAGAAGAAAGGGCTTTGGATCAAAAGGTCAAGATTTGAAGAAAAAGGGCTCTTTCAAGAAGTTTGAACCTAGGCAAGAAAGGACCGAAAGGAAAGGGGTCCAATGTTTCGAGTGTGGTGGCATAGGTCACTTTGCCCCCGAATGTGCAAATCACAATGAGAGGAAAAAGGGAAAAGTGATGGCCGCCACTTGGAGTGGAAGTAGTGATGACTCCATTGAGGGAGATGAGTCTTCAAGTGATGAAGAGCTCATGGCTAATCTCCTAGCTTTTGCCTCCTCCCATAAAAGCAAAAGTGCTAGTGAGAAAGAGGAAATGAGTCAAGAGGAAAATGACTCAAGTGGAGAAGAAAGTTATTCCTCATCTAACTCTATAATTAGTTTTGTGGAGAAAAATGTGCTTGCTAAATGCCATGCCGAGTTTAATGATTTAGCAATCAAGAGCACAAGAAAGATCAAGATGTTGAGAGAAGAAAATCTTGAGCTTGCATCTCATAATGACCACTTAGGTGAACAAGTGGAAAAATTCAAGAAGATGGAAGATAAGCTAAGAGAGGAGTTAGTCTTATCTAGGAGGAATGAAGAAAGTCTAAAGAGGGAGCTTGAAGAAGTTAGAGATTCTATGACTAGGATGGATTTTAGCACCAAGAAGCTTGACCATATGCTTGGTGTTGGAAAGAGTCCATGTGACAAGAGGGGTCTTGGGTATGAAGATGACAAGAAGATCTCAACCTCTAACAAGACCGTGTTTGTCAAGGGTTTGAAGAGCGAAGAAACTTCATATGTGCAAATTCCTAGGAATAAGTTAGAAGTAGGACAATGTTCAAATGCACAAGTGAAGATGGGGCCAAGAATGCAAACTCAAGCTCAACCCCCTAGGGTCCCTTAAGCCAACATTCCTCCACAATTGGCTCACAAAGGAAAGAGACCTATCATGCAACCTCAAGCTAGGAAGCAATCTAGACCGGTTCAACAACGAAGAAGGATTGAACCCTTTCATCCACAAAGACAAGGACAAGGTATGATTCCTTATTTTACTCCTATATGTCACTTTTGTGGATTTGATGGTCATATTAGACCACATTGCTTTCGATATATAAAAATGTGCAAAACTAGAAGCATGATAGAGAAGAAAAAGAAAAGAGCCATGATACATGTTCCTAGGAATGATAATATTATTATGCATGATCCTAGGATATCTAGAGCCCATGTACCAAAGACCACTAAGAAAGCTAAGATTGTTTCTAGGTGGATTAGAAAGAATGAAAATGTTTGCCATGTTGCTCAAATAGCCTTGAAGGCAAATTCTTCTAATTTTTGGTATTTAGATAGTGGGTGCTCTAGGCACATGACGGGAAACAAGAGTTTCTTCGAGACTCTTGTCATGGAGGAAGGAGGATATGTCACTTTTGGTGATGGATCCAAAAAGAAAGTTGTAGGGAAAGGAACCATTTCCGTTCCCGGATTACCCTCCTTATCCGATGCTTTATTTATTGATGGCTTGAAAGCCAATTTAATAAGCATTTCACATCTAAGTGATGAAGGATATTCTGTCTTGTTTTGTAAAGATGATTGCTGGATTCTAAAGCCCGATGGACAAACCTTATTGAAAGGGTATGAGATCTAGCGACAATTGCTATTGTCTTGAAGCTAGAATAGTGTCAAACAATGTATCCATGGATGAGCAAATAGAGTTGTGGCATGAAAGACTTGGCCACATGAACTTTAGGGATTTAAGAACCCTTAGAAAGTTCGAGTGTGTGCGTGGCCTCCCTAAGCTTGGGAAGAAAGCCAATGGTATTTGTGGACCTTGCCAACATGGAAAACAAACTAAAAGCATGCACAAAAAGGGCAAGTATCTCTCCACCAAGGAGCCCCTAGAGCTTCTCCACATGGATCTCATGGGTCCTATGCAAACCGAGAGTTTAGGTGGAAAGAGATACATTTTTGTTTGTGTTGATGATTTCTCTAGATTTACATAGACATATTTTCTTAGAGAAAAATCCAAAACTTTTGATAAGTTTAAAATGCTTTGTACTAAAATACAAAATGAAATGAATTCTAACATTAAAAGCATTAAACGGATTAGAAGTGACTATGGGAGGGAATTTGAGAATGCCTCATTTGAAAGCTATTGCAATAGCTTAGGCATCTCCCATGAGTTCTCGGCTCCTAGGACACCTCAACAAAATGGAGTTGTTGAGAGGAAGAATAGGGTCCTTCAAGAGATGGCCCGTGTGATGTTGCTTAGCAACAATGTCCCTAGGAACCTATGGGCCGAAGCCATCAATTTGGCTTGCTATATATGGAATCGTATTTTCCTAAGGCCCGGTACTAGAAATACCTCCTATGAGTTATGGAAAGGCAAGAGGCCAAATGTTAGCTACTTCCACACTTTTGGAAGCAAATGCTACATTTTGAATGACCGTGATCAACTTGGCAAATTCGATGCTAAGAGTGATGAGGGTATTTTTATTGGCTATGCCTTGAATAGTAGAGCCTATAGAGTTTTCAATTTAAAGACTTTAAGTGTTATGGAATCATCCAATGTCGTATTTGATGATACTAGGCTCAAGTCTAATGACCATGAGGAGGAGGAAATTTTAAATGATGACTCTCCTTTGGAGAGAGTTGTGGTGACTCCCAATGTTGGGACATCTAATGAAAATGATGAAGTCACACAACCTACTACTAGAGTCCCTCTCTTGGACTCTAATGAACCCGCTCCATGGGTTAGAAGACTCCATAACAAAGAGGATGTTATTGGAGATGTAAATGAGGGTGTTAGAACTAGGCGTCAAATAGCTAATCTTATTAGCTACACATGCTACACCTCTCAAATTGAACCCAAAAAGGTTGAAGAAGCCTTAAATGATGAATTTTGGGTTCTTGCCATGCAAGAAGAGCTAAACCAATTCGAAAGGAATGAGGTTTGGACTCTAGTTCCTAGGCCTAAGACCACTAATGTCATAGACACTAAATGGATATTTAGGAACAAATCCGATGAGGATGGCAACATAGTGCGGAACAAGGCTAGACTTGAAGCATAAGGGTACTCTCAAATTGAAGGTATCGACTATGAGGAGACATTTGCTCCCGTTGCCCGTTTAGAGTCTATTAGGCTTCTCTTGTCCATTTCTTGTGTGCACAAGTTCAAATTGCACCAAATGGATGTCAAGAGTGCCTTCCTCAATGGCTTCTTGCAAGAGGAAGTGTTTGTTGAACAACCCAAGGGGTTTGTGGATGCTCACCACCCCAACCATGTCTATCGCCTCAAGAAGGCTCTTTATGGGTTGAAACAAGCACCGAGGGCTTGGTATGAGCGCCTCACTCAATTTCTTGTTGACAATGACTACACAAGGGGTAATGTTGACAAGACTCTATTCATCAAGAAAGACAATGATGAGCTCTTTATAGTTCAAATATATGTTAACAATATAGTGTTTGGCTCCACCAAGGTCCAACAATTTGTTGATGTTATGTCTCATGAATTTGAGATGAGTCTTGTTGGTGAGCTTAGTTACTTCCTAGGTTTGCAAATTAGGCAATTAGTGTTAGGATTATGCTCAATAGCAAGAGTGTAATGTTGTAATTAACAATCTTTTTCATATTAATAAAGTGATTTCTAGTTTAACAAATCTTATAGCATTTATAGTTTAATATTATAATTGTCAAAGTAAATAATCATAAGGTCTAAAGACTATGAGAAAAGAAGAATTGTTCGTACATCTGGATATGTATGTGGTAGACACAATTCTTTAGTTAGTCTTGAATATTGTTCACAACTTAAGTTAAAGGTTGGTCACCTTTATCTTGTTAAAGTTGTAGAATTCTTTTGCTAGCATTTGAGTGGGATCAAATGAGATATGATGAGTCTAAAATCATCGGAGTGTCTTCGAGCAAAAGGATCTAGTGCACTGGGTGTATTGAACTGGATCACAATGAAATACTTTATCTATAACCGTCAATAGATAATAGTCTTTTCATTATCAGGACAATCGGAGAGTCTATCTTAATCTTGAGATAAATGATGGACTTATGGTTGCAAGTGATATCATTTGAGTTATCAATGAGTACGATTATATCGCATAGTCTATCCTCGATAGTTTGGTGATATTCATTTGTTAATCGATAGAGGACTTCATTTATAGATATGGACATCGTGGCTCCATTTATTAAATGAGAGTATAATATCATCTTATGGATGTTTTGAGGTAATTGGATATTAAATCTCAACGTTGAGTTTTCGATAGTGTCTATTGAAAACATGGCTTCTGGACAAGTCAAAATATCCAAGTTCAAAACGTGGTCATATGAGTAAATATGGTAACTTGGAGAGTTATAGGCGGTCTATGAACTCTTGGCGATTACTGATATTAATCACGAGGATACACTATCTCCAATATGATTGTCTAGGGTATGAATGAGGAGCATCTTCCTTTTCTATCTTTATTTAAGAGTTCAGTTTTAGCTCTTTAGTGGAATGAGTTAAAATTAATGGATCGGACCTAAGTGAATCATTTGTTGATTGTGATTAGGTTATGTCTATTGAAGCTTAAATTTAGATGGCCCGCCAAGATCCCCAATCCACACGGACTTGCATAGATCACTTGATATATTCTACCGGACCAATTTAAGGGTCCATCTAGAATTGCATTTAATATATTAAGAATATAATTTGCACATTATTTATGTAATGGGCTGCTCAATTATATTAATATATTAATGAAAGACATGTGGGCTTGTTTCTTTTAGTAAGAATGGGTCTGGTTCACATGTGGTCTTTTTATTTAAAGTCCAATGGATTAAATGAAATAAGAAAATAATATTAGGCCCAATTTATTCAAGTGGGGCGGCAAGGTTAAATTTTTAACCTAATATATTATTTTGTATCATTTGTTTTAATTAAATAAGAATTAATTAATTTATTAGTTAATTATTTAATTAAGAAACAAATCTTTTCTGATTAGGAAATATGATTCCTAGTCTTATACTATAGTTGGTAGTATACTAAAAGTAAAAGACTTATTTGGTAAGAAAATAAATAAATAATTTTATTTATTTAATCAAATAAGAAGTCTTTTTATTTAGTCAAATAAAAGAATAAAAGTTTTATGAATTGAATTAGGGTTTGAAGTCTTAACTAGATAGGAATTAGGGTGCAACACAAACTCTTTTAAGCTTGTGTGTTGCGGCAACCCTAGTCCTTTTTGGGTAGAGAATTCGGCAACCCTAATAGGAAAGGAGGAAGAAAATTTGGCCACCTATATAAGTGCTCTTATAGAATTCGGCCACAACAAGTGTTCTTGATACAAATTTCTTCTTCTTCTCAATTCATAAGATAGATTATTTTATTTCTACTAAAACATAAAAGAGTGTTAGATTATTCTTTGATGGTATACGATTTGCTTATTCATCAATAAGCTTGTGTATACGACATCGATCTAGGTTCACGCGAGCTTCGATCATTAGATTGAGAACTCAAAAGTGACCGGAATAATCTTAGTATTCTTTTGATTGTTTTTGTGACTAACAAAGAAAAGAAAAGTTTGTTTGTCCATTCACAGGTTTGCAATTCAAAGAAAAGGGAGACCACGCTCCTAGGTGATCCACGTTCGTGCTAGGATTGAAGATCTTGCGGATTACCATCGATGTAAGTCAATCGGATCACGCGACAAAAGGTATTCTTCTTTTGTTAGATAATATATATGTTTAATTGATTAAAGGGTTTAAGGTTCATAAAAAGGAAAAATTTTAAAAGTTACTAAATCTATTTTTAGTCTCGCTTCCGCTGCGTGTACTACGGTATTTTTCCCTACAATTAGATGATGGGATTTTTATTACCCAAGCCAAATATGCCAAAAACCTTATGAAGAAGTTTGGTCTTGAAAATATCAAACACTGTGATACACCTATGAGTACCACTTTGAAGCTTAGCAAGGATGCAAGTGGAAAAAGTGTGAACAAACTCTATATCAGGGCATGATAGGTAGCTTGCTTTATTTGACCGTAAGTAGGCCCGATATATCTTTTAGTGTGGGTGTGTGTACTAGGTACCAAGCGGATCCTAAGGAGTCCCATCTCTCTTCCGTAAAGAGAATCATTCGCTATGTGAATGGGACATCCAACTATGGGATTTGGTACTCTTTTGACACTAATGCTAGTCTTGTAGGCTTTAGTGATGCGGATTGGGTAGGAAATTGCGATGATAGAAAGAGCACATCAGGCGGTTGCTTCTTTCTAGGCAACAACTTGGTGTCTTGGTTTTGCAAGAAGCAAAACTCGATTTCCTTGTCCACGTTCGAGGCCGAGTACATAACCGCGGGGAGTGGATGCACACAACTCCTATGGATGAAGCAAATGCTAGTAGATTATGGATTCAACCAAGGTACTCTCACTCTCTTTTGTGATAACATGAGTGCTATTAATATTTCCAAGAATCCGGTACAACATTCTAGAACTAGGCATATTGACATCCGCCATCACTTCATTAGAGAGCTTGTTGAAAATAAATGCATAGTACTTGAACATGTAGGTACTAATGATCAACTTGCGGACTTATTTACTAAACCCTTAGATGCTACTCGATTAAAAACTCTTAGTAGATCTATTGGGATATGTCTTGTGGAGTGATGTTCTATGATTGACCCCATATGGGGAACTCAAGCAAAGAGAGCTATTTTGCATTCTTGTCACTTGTAAAAAATTTGAAATATCTTATGCCTCTTCTTTTAATTGTTTGAGTAAGCTTGGTTGCACATATGTATATATGTTTTCAATTCAATAAGTGTGAACCTTGCTTGTTTACAATCCATGTCATATTTATGTTCAAACATGCATTTTTGGACTAGGAGATGTATGTAGGAAGTATGATTTGAATGACCTATGATTATCTCCATGACATGATGATTCTTAAATAACATGCTAATGTCAAATGAAAAAGCATGAAATTCATATTACATGCTCACATGAAAAGCATGAATTGATGATTGCCTATTCTTAAATGCAAAACTTGTGTGAAAGCTTATGAGACTCAAAATGAATAAAGGATCTTGTATCCGTTCAAAGGAATTTATATTCCAAATGTCTCTCTTTCTTTATTAGTTGAACATGGCTACTATCATACGGATATTTATCCGGAAAAATCTAATAGGGTGCAAAGTCGCTCATGCCATGTTTCGCTTATAAAGTTGGATATAGTTGCTCATATATTAAATTCAATAAAAACTCTATATCCTTGCTTTTCTCTTGACAATGGTGAAATTGGTTTGAATTCTTATTAGAAACCTTGTCATTTGCTTTGCCAAATACCATGATATTTTGGACTTGAATGCTACATGTCTTGTATGCAAAGCATGTTTTATTCACACATTTTCCATCAAATAAATCTCCTTGTTTCTCTTCAATTAATTGAGATGCATAAAGTGACTTATATTAATTATGCAAATCTTGCATGCTACTATCTCTCGTTGCTATGAGTGACCCGGTTGGGAACTACTCCTTTGCCTATATCATGACAAAAAGGGGGAGTAGTATATGGTAAGGGGAGTTGCAAATATAGAAGCAATTGTGCATATTGGGGAGAGCATTCATTGAGGGGGAGTAACCCGTTGAGGGGGAGCATTGCATACACATACATTTCATAATATTGTGCCTAAACTTTTAAAATGCAAATGCTTGTTTTTTGTTCTCACTTGATTCATCTCACTTTTTACTTGTATTGGAAATGTTAGAAACTTTCTTTTCAGGGCTTGATTATTCTACAAGAGATTGAAGACTTGAAGTTTTATTTTCTTATCTCTTTGTACTATAGAATATCATAGTTATCCCGTTGTTTCTAGTTTAATGTGAGGAATCAATGTGAGTGGTGGTTTTGTCACGAAATAGCCAAAGGGGGAGATTGTAAGGTTCCCATTTGTTGATTGGCTTATTTCGTGGACAAACCACATGTTGGGGTTCTTTGTAAGGGTAGCCTAGGTATCGGGTTTATTGTTCGAAGCCCTTTGAAGACCTCGTGTTGATAAGCACCGAAGGTATATTTCTTTGTGCTTACTTGTCTTGAAGAGATAGTTGCACACACTCACAACTCATGCATTTGTTTAATACTTGTATGTTGTGTGTCTTATTTTTGTGCATTAATGTTCATTAACATCTCTTCTTGCATGTTAGTTTGATTGCATCTTACATATCCAATTGCCTTGTCATGCTTAGACTAAGGATTGCATTTTTGCATTGGGCGCTCCCAAAAGCGCTCTTCAGAAGCGCTGTACGAACAGCGCCCATTGTGCGCTGTTCAGACCTGATCGATTTAATTCGGTCACTGTTGGGTCGCTGTACAGGCGCTGTACAAAGCGCTCTATGTACAACGCCGCTCTGTTTTCCCGTGAGAACAGAGTTGGGGCGCTGTACAAGCGCTGTACAAGAGGCGCTCTACGTACAGCGCCCAAGGCAAATATGAGGCCAACTTATCAAAACGACCACACCTTGTTTTGGCCCCCTTTATATATGCCACTTTGACTTTAGGTCAATTACAAGAATTCATATTCAGATTTCATACTTAGGATATTTTTCAAAGAGAAGAAAAATTCCAAGAACTCATTTTTAGTTTACTCAAACACTTGTTCATGATCATCAATCATCATCTAGCATCATCCTTGATCATCTAGATGTCTTTTTGCATGGATTCTTCATCATACTTTGCTTGGTAAACTTTTCACTAATATCTTACATATTTTGTGTTTTTCTTAACAATCAATCTCAATTTATTACTTGTATGATTTTCATATAGCTTTTTATACAAGATTGAGATTAGTGTGATGTATGTTTGAGAAGTTGTATTGTGATAGCTAATTAGGTTTTGTGCTTAATCTTGATTAGCTAAACTATTTGATTGAACATGTCATTTAGTTTTTAATATCTAGGATTGTTCTAATTGCATATTAATCATCTTAGATAAGCATACAGGGTTTCCCTTGCTCTATGTTGCATTTGGATATTCATATATTCACTTAGGGTTGTATTCTCTTCATAGAGAAAGTAAGTCTTGTTTGTAGCATCCGGGATTAGGTTGCTTAGATCGCAAGCAAATTGGACTAGTTCACTCATACCGGGATTAGGTAGGTGTGTGATTACTTACGGGATTAGGTTGTAATCGTTTTACACATTTAGTGGATTCGAGGTTCGAGTGTGGCTTACTTACTAGCCCGTGGTTTTTCCTGTGAGGGTTTCCACGTAAAAATCAAGTGTTATTTAATTTCCGCATTTTATACTTGATTTATTGATTTATCTATTTAGGGGTAATTTCGTAATTTTGACTAACACGAAAAATTGGGTAAAAAGCTTAAAATCTATTCACCCCCACTCTAGATAGTTTTATACACACCGTGCTATAATTTGTTTCATATTTTTTTTTTATTCACTGCAGTACTTTTACAAAAAAAACACTGCACATAAAATTAAATTAAAAAAAACTGCAGTAAAATTACTGCACTAAAAAAATAAAATTAAAAGAAAACCTAGCAACTACCAAGAAGGAATTATGGCGATGATAGACCACCCTTCTTGTTACAATTCCATAACAAAAATTACATTGAAAATCTAGGACCAAAATCGAGCAATAACAATCCACATAATAAAATAATAACATATATAAATCCATACATTCACATGTAATTATATATGCGAATACCTAGAGTGCCATCTCTTTCTAAACATGCATAATCACAATAAAAAGAAATCGATTCACGTATATATACGTTAATTAATTAAAAGGGTTCAACCTAGGCTCTGATACCAATTGTAGGGAAAAATACCGTAGTACACGCAGTGGAAGCGAGACTAAAAATCGATTTAGTATGTTTTAAAATTTTTCCTTTTTATGAACCTTAACCCTTTAAATTAATTAACCATATATAAAGTAACAAAAGTATAATACCTTTTGTTGCGTGATCCGATTGACTTACGTCGATGGTAATCCGTAAGATCTTCAATCCTAGCACGAACGTGAATCACCTAGGAGCGTGGTCTCCATTTTCTTTGAATTGTAAATCTGAGAATGGACAAACAAACTTTTCTTTTTCTTTTGTTAGTCACAAAACAATCAAAAGAATACAAAGATTATTCCGGTCACTTTTGAGTTCTCAATCTAATGATCGAAACTCGCGTGAACCAAATTCGATGATGTACACACAAGCTTATTGATGAACAAGCAATTAGTGTACCATCAAAAGAATAATCTCTTCTAGCTTTTATGTCTTAGTAGAATAATCAAATACTTGTCTATGAGTTTAGAAGAAGAAGAAAATTGAATGAATCAACTATTAGCGTAGGTGGTCGAATTCTATATGTAGTATTATATAGGGTGGCTGAATTTAACTTCCTATTTCATTTAGGGTTGCTGAAAATCTACCTTGATTCAATTAGGGTTGCGGCAAATCCACTCCAAAAAAGGATTTGTGTTGCACCCTAATACACATCAACTTTTAGACTTCTAACCCTCATCCAACTCATAAGTATTTTTATTCTTTTATTGACTAAATAAAAAAGACTTCTTATTTGATTAAATAAATAAACTTAATTATTTATTTTTTTTATCAAACAAGTCTTTTACTTTTAGTATAACTCAAGGAAATATATTTCCTGATCAGAAAAAAGATTTGTTTTTTAATTAAACAATTAATTAAACAATTAATTAATTCTTATTTAATTAAACAATGAAACAAAATAATATGTTAGGCTAAGATTTTAACCTTGCCGCCCCACATGTATAAAATGGGCCATATATTATTTTCTTATTTCATTTAATCCATTGGACTTTAAATAAAAAGCCGACATGTGAACCAGACCCATTCTTACTAAAAGAAACAAACCCACATGCCTTTCATTAATATATAAATATAATTGAGCAGCCCATTAAATAATTAATGTGCAAATTATATTCTTAATATATTAAATGCAATTCTAGATGGACCCATAAATTGGTCCGGTAGAATATATCAAGTGATCCATGCAAGTCCGTGTGGATTGGGGATCTTTGCGGGCTATCTAAATTTAAGATTCAATAGACACAACCTAATCACAATCAACAAAAAATTCACTTAGGTCCGATCCATTAATTTTAACTCATTCCACTAAAGAGCTAAAATTGAACTCTTAAATAAAGATAGAAAAGGAGATGTTCCTCTTTCATAGCCCTAGACAATCATATTGGAGATAGTGTATCCTCGTGATTAATATCAGTAATCGCCAAGAGTTCATAGACCGCCTATAACTCTCCAAGTTACCATATTTACTCATATGACCACGTTTTGAACTTGGATATTTGACTTGTTCAGAAGCCATGTTTTCAATAGTCACTATCGAAAACTCAATGTTAAGATTTAATATCCAATTACCTCAAAACATCCATATGATGATATTATACTCTCATTTAATAAATGGAGCCACGATGTCCATCTCTATAAATGAAGTCCTCTATCGATTAACAAATGAATATCACCAAACTATCGAGGATAGACTATGCTATATAATCGTACTCATTGATAACTCAAATGATATCACTTGCAACCATAAGACCATCATTTATCTCAGGATTAAGATAGACTCTCCGATTGTCCTGATAATGAAAAGACTATTATCTATTGACGGTTCTAGATAAAGCTTTTCATTGTGATCCAGTTCAATGCACCCAGTGCACTAGATTCTTTTGCTCGAAGACACTCCGATGATTTTAGACTCATCATATCTCATTTGATCCCACTCAAATGCTAACAAAAGAATTCTACAACTTTAACAAGATAAAGGTGCCCAACCTTTAACTTAAGTTGTGAACAATATTCAAGACTAACTAAAGAATTGTGTCTACCACATACATATCCAGATGTACGAACAATTCTTCTTTTCTCATAGTCTTTAGACCTTATGATTATTTACTTTGACAATTATAATATTAAACTGTAAATGCTATAAGATTTGTTAAACCAGAAATCACTTTATTAATATGAAAAATATTGTTAATTACAATATTACACTCTTGCTATTGAGCATAATCCTAACAAACACTACCTTGGATTCACAAGCTGGTTCGGTTTTCAGTGTGCAACCACTAGAAAAGTCGATTAAACAACTGCCAAATCACTTGGAAAAGGTAGAGGACTCAATTACGAACAATCTCCAACTTGAATCACTCAATTTCGAGTTCATATGAGAAAGTTATGATGATTTGAAAATGAGAAAAATTGGAGAGAAATTCTAGATGGGATTTCACACTTTTTCTTCTTAAAATCAAATGGGAGGGAATTTGGAATTTTAAAAGAAAGGAGAGAGCAGAGAGATATTGGCCAATCAAAATAGGCCACATCAGCCTAGGCCCGTGTGGGGCACGTGGGCCACATGGGACCAGAGGGCTGGTCAAGCCGTGGGCCCTACGGCCTCCACACGGGGTGGCCTAGCTTGGCCGCTTGGCCACTTGGCCGCTTGGCCACTTGGCCTTGCTAGCTTCTCCCGCGCACCACTCGCGTTCTTCAGCCGTATTCGGGCATCCGAACTTTGAATTTGGATCCGTTTTCGGATTACGAACCGTGACTCCCTCACGCACAACAACGACTATGAAACTTTGACAAATGGTTAAGAATTCATCTCGGAAAACGACGACAAACACAACTCAACGAATGAGAACGAAAAGTAGCGTAGCTACATCGTTTGGACTCGAAACTAAATGAATGAGTAACCGAAATGACCGGGACTCAATTAGGAATCATAATAGAATATGTTCAAGTCCAAATACAAAATTGAAACAAATTATAGCACGGTGTGTATAAAACTATCTAGATGGGGGGTGAATAGATTTTAAGCTTTTTACTCAATTTTTCGTATTAGTCCAAATTACGAAATTACCCATAAATAGATAAAGCAATAAATCAAGTATAAAATGCGGAAATTAAATAACACTTGATATTTACGTGGAAACCCTCACGGGAAAAACCACGGGCTAGTAAGTAAGCCACACTTGAACCTCAAATCCACTAAATGTGTAAAACGATTACAACCTAATCCCGGAAGTAATCACACACCTACCTAATCCCGGTATGAGTGAACCTAGTCCGATTGCTTGCGAATTAAGCAACCTAATCCCGGTCACAACACAAGACTTAATTCTCTAAAAAGAGATTAACACCCTAAGTGAATATATGAATATTCAAATGCAACATAGAGTAAGGGAAACCCTATATGCTTATCTAAGATGATGAATATGCAATTAAAAACAGTCCTAGATATTAAAGCTAAATGACATGTCAATTAGCATAGATAATCATAGATTAGAGAAACCTAGAAATCTATCATAAAAACAACACTCAATCAAATCAACACAACAATCTCTAACTTGAATATTAGATTATAATTTAAGAACAATCAAGTAATAAAAGAGATGCCATAATAAATTAAACACTAATTATGTATAATAGTAGTGAAAAACTTACCAAAGCAAGTGTGATGATCAAAGACCCATGCAAGCAAGCATCCTAGATATGCTAGAGAATGCTAGATGAACTTTGATGCAAATGGATTTTGGTTTGAGTGTTTGATGAGCAAACTTGATTGCTTTCTCTCTTAAAAATCTCTATTTTTAAAGTAGGGTTCTTGATGATCAAAAAGTCACATTCAGAACAAGAGAAAGTGATGTATTTATAGGCATGAAAAACAGAGCATGTGAAAAGACAAGTTTGTCCCTGAAACGCACCGATCGACGGTTTCAATCAGTGGCCAGGCCGCCGTTCATAACCGCTGAATTAGCCCGAGAGGAACAGAGGACCAACGGCGGTTTCATTCGGCGGTTTCGTGCCCGCCGATCCAACCGCCGAATCAAACCTGAGATTAAAAATCAATCAGGTATGAAAACGGTGGTTTCATTTATGACTGTTGTTTCAACCGCCGAATTAGGCCGAGAGATAAAATCAATCAGGTCTTGAACGGCGGTTTCGAACGGCGGTCGAGACCGCCGATCATAACCGCAGAATTGCTCCATACACTACTGGAAGCAAACGGCGGTTTCATTCGGCGGCCAGGCCACCGATCATAACCGCCGATCACCAATAAAGGTGAAAACCAAGGAGAAGCCAAGGGCATTCTCCGTAGGCGGTCCTCGCGCTAAACCAAGCACATTCTAGTGCATGCGCGGACGTTTCCGAAAACTATCGGGAAACGAATTACAAGACAACAAGACACAATTACACACAACAAAATATAACACATAAGTGCAAGTGTGAAATGTGACAAGTGAAGAGAATGCACACATATGCAATGTATGTTAAGTGTGTGTGTGCAACTAATCTCTTTAAAGAAAAGTAAGCACATAGAAATTTACCTTCGGTGCTTATCAAGACGAGGTCTTCAAAGGGGTTGAGCAATAGCATCGATACCTAGGCTACCCTTACAAAGAACCCCCAACATGTGGTTTGTCCACGAAATGAGCCAATCAACAAATGGGAACCTTACAATCTCCCCCTTTGGCTATTTCGTGACAAAACCACCACTCACATTGATTCCTCACAAAGAAATAGAAACTACGGAACAACTATGATTGTCTACAACACAAAGAGATAAGAAAATAAAACTTCAAGTCTTTAATCTCTTGTAGAACAATCAAGCCCTGAAAAGAAAGTTTCTAACATTTCCAATACAAGTAAAAAGTGAGATGAATCAAGTGAGAACAAAAACAAGCATTTGCATTTTAAAAGTTTAGGCACAACATTATGAAATGTATGTGTATGCAATGCTCCCCCTCAACGGGTTACTCCCCCTCAATGAATGTTCTCCCCAATATGCAACTCCCCTTACCATACTCCCTTTACCATATCCTACTCCCCCTTTTTGTCATGATATAGGCAAAGGAGTAGTCCCCAACCGGGTCACTCATAGCAACGAGAGATAGAAGCATGCAAGATATTTGCATATATATATAAGTCACTTTATGCACCTCAATTAATTGAAGAGAAACAAGGAGATTTATTTGAAAGAAAATGTGTGAATCAAACATGCTTTGCATACAAGACATGTAGCATTCAAGTCCAAAATACAATGGTATTTGGCAAAGCAAATGACAAAGGTTTCTAATAAGAATTCAAACCAATTTCACCAATGTCATGAGTAAAGCAAGGATATAGAATATATTGATTTCAATTTAAGAACAACTATATCCAACTTTATAAGCGAAACATGGCATGAGCGACTTTGCACCCTATTTGATTTTTCCAGATAAGATATCCGTATGATAGTAGCCATGTTCAACCAATAAAAAGGAGAGACATTTGGAATGTAAATTCCTTTGAACGGATACAAGATCCTTTATTCATTTTGAGTCTCATAAGCTTTCACACAAGGTTTTGCATTTTAAGAATATGCAATCATCAATTCATGCTTTTCATGTGAGCATGTTATATGAATTTCATGCTTTTTCATTTGACATTAGCATGTTATTTAAGAATCATCATGTCATGGAGATAATCATAGGTCATTCAAATCATACTTCCTACATACATCTCCTAGTCCAAAAATGCATGTTTGAACATAAATATGACATGGATTGTAAACAAGCAAGGTTCACACTTATTGAATTGAAAACATATATACATATGTGCAACCAAGCTTACTCAAACAATTAAAAGAAGAGGCATAAGATATTTCAAATTTTTTGCAAGTGACAAGAATGCAAAATAGCTCTCTTTGCTTGAGTTCCCCATATGGGGTCAATCATAGAACATCACTCCACAAGACATATCCCAATAGATCTACTAAGAGTTTTTAATCGAGTAGCATCTAAGGGTTTAGTAAATAAGTCCGCAAGTTGATCATTAGTACCTACATGTTCAAGTACTATGCATTTATTTTCAACAAGCTCTCTAATGAAGTGATGGCGGATGTCAATATGCTTAGTTCTAGAATGTTGTACCGGATTCTTGGAAATATTAATAGCACTCATGTTATCACAAAAGAGACTGAGAGTACCTTGGTTGAATCCGTAATCTACTAGCATTTGCTTTATCCATAGGAGTTGTGTGCATCCACTCCCCGCGGCTATGTACTCGACCTCGGCCGTGGACAAGGAAATCGAGTTTTGCTTCTTGCAAAACCAAGACACCAAGTTGTTGCCTAGAAAGAAGTAACCGCCCGATGTGCTCTTCCTATCATCGTAATTTCCTGCCCAATCTGCATCACTAAAGCCTACAAGACTAGCATTAGTGTCAAAAGAGTACCAAATCCCATAGTTGGATGTCCCATTCACATAGCGAATGATTCTCTTTATGGAAGAGAGATGGGACTCCTTAGGATCCGCTTGGTACCTAGCACACACACCCACACTAAAGGAGATATCGGGCCTACTTGCGGTCAAATAAAGCAAGCTACCTATCATGCCACGATATACCGTTTGTTCCACACTTTTACCACTAGCATCCTTGCTTAGCTTCAAAGTGGTACTCATGAGTGTATCACAATGTTTGGCTTTTTCAAGACCAAACTTCTTCACTAGGTTTTTGGCATATTTGGCTTGGGTTATGAAAATCCCATCATCTAGTTGCCTAATTTGCAAACCTAGGAAGTAACTAAGCTCACCAACAAGACTCATCTCAAATTCATGAGACATAACATCAACAAATTGTTGGACCTTGGTGTTGTTGGTGGAGCCAAACACTATATCATCAACATATATTTGAGCTATGAAAAGCTCATCATTGTTTCTTTTGATGAATAGTGTCTTGTCAACACTACCACGTGTGTAGTCATTGTCAACAAGAAATTGAGTGAGGTGCTCATACTAAGCCCTCGGTGCTTGTTTCAACCCATATAGAGCCTTTTTGAGGCGATAGACATGGTTGGGGTGGTGAGCATCCACAAACCCCTTGGTTGTTCAACAAACACTTCCTTTTGCAAGAAGACATTGAGAAAGGCACTCTTGACATCCATTTGGTGCAATTTGAACTTGTGCACACAAGAAATGGACAAGAGAAGCCTTATAGACTCTAAACGGGCAACGAGAGCAAATGTCTCCTCAAAGTCGATACCCTCAATTTGAGAGTACCCTTGTGCTACAAGTCTAGCCTTATTCCGCACTATGTTGCCATCCTCATCGGATTTGTTCCTAAATATCCATTTAGTGCCTATGACATTAGTGGTCTTAGGCCTAGGAACTAGAGTCCAAACCTCATTCCTTTCGAATTGGTTTAGCTCTTCTTGCATGGCAAGAACCCAAAATTCATCATTTAAGGCTTTTTCAACCTTTTTGGGTTCAATTTGAGCGGTGTAGCACGTGTAGCTAATAAGATTAGCAAGTTGACGTCTAGTCCTAACACCCTTATTAACCTCTCCAATGATATCTTCTTTATCATGGAGTTTCCTAACCCATAGAGTGGGTTCTTTAGAGTCCAAGAGAGGAACTCTATCAATAGGTTGTGTGTCATCATTGTTGACATTAGATGTCCCAACATTAGGAGACACCACAACATTCTCCAAAGGAGAAACATCACTAAAAATAACCTCCTCCTCATGATCATTGGACTTGAGCCTAGTATCATCAAATACGACATTAGATGATTCCATAACACTTAGAGTCTTTAAATTGAAAACTCTATAGGCTCTACTATTCAAGGCATAGCCAATAAAAATACCCTCGTCACTCTTAGCATCGAATTTGCCAAGTTGATCACGGTCATTCAAAATGTACCATTTGCTTCCAAAAGTGTTGAAGTAGCTAACATTTGGCCTCTTGCCTTTCCATAACTCATAGGAGGTGTTTCTAGTACCGGGCCTTAGGAAAACTCTATTTCCTATATAGCAGGCCGTATTAATGGCTTCGGCTCATAGGTTCCTAGGGACATTGTTGCTAAGCAACATCACACGGGCTATCTCTTGAAGGACCCTATTTTTCCTCTCAACAACTCCATTTTGTTGAGGTGTCCTAGGAGCCGAAAACTCATGGGAGATGCCTAAACCATTACAAAAGGTTTCAAAAGTAGCATTCTCAAATTCCCTACCATGGTCACTTCTAATCCGTTTTATGCTTTTAATATTAGAGTTCATTTCATTTTGTATTTTATTACAAAGCATTTTAAACTTATCAAAAGTTTCAAATTTTTCTCTAAGAAAATATGTCCATGTGAACCTAGAGAAATCATCAACACAAACAAAAATGTATCTCTTTCCACCCAAACTTTCGGTTTGCATGGGACCCATGAGGTCCATATGGAGAAGCTCAAGAGGCTCCTTGGTGGTGAGATACTTACCCTTTTTGTGCATGCTTTTAGTTTGCTTTCCTTGTTGGCAAGGTCCACAAACACCATTGGCTTTCTTCCTAAGCTTAGGGAGGCCACGCACACAATTGAACTTTCCAAGGGTCCGTAGATCCCTAAAGTTCATGTGGCCAAGTCTTTCATGCCACAACTCTATTTGCTCATCCATGGACACATTGTTTGAGACAATTCTAGCTTCAAGACAATAGCAATTGTCGCTAGATCTCATACCATTCAATAAGGTTTGTCCATCGGGCTTTAGGATCGAGCAATCATCTTTACAAAACAAGACGGAATATCCTTCATCACTTAGATGTGAAATGCTTATTAAATTGGCTTTCAAGCCATCAACAAATAAAGCATCGGATAAGGAGGGCAAACCGGGAACGGAAATGGTTCCTTTCTCTACAACCTTCTTTTTGGATTCATCACCAAAAGTGACATATCCTCCTTCCTCCATAACAAGAGTCTCGAAGAAACTCTTGTTTCCCGTCATATGCCTAGAGCACCCACTATCTAAATACCAAAAATTAGAAGAATTTACCTTCAAGGCTATTTGAACAACATGGCAAACATTTTCATTCTTTCTAATCCACCTAGAAACAATCTTAGCTTTCTTAGTGGTCTTTGGTACATGGGCTCTAGATGTTCTAGGATCATGCATAATAATATTATCATTCCTAGGAACATGCATCAAGGCTCTTTTCTTTTTCTTCTCTATCATGCTTCTAGTTTTACACATTTTTATATATCGAAAGCAATGTGGTCTAATATGACCATCAAATCCACAAAAGTGACATATATGAGTAAAATAAGGAATCATACCTTGTCCTTGTCTTTGTGGATGAAAGGGTTCAATCCTTCTTCGTTGTTGAACCGGTCTAGATTGCTTCCTAGCTTGAGGTTGCATGATAGGTCTCTTTCCTTTGTGAGCCAATTGTGGAGGAATGTTGGCTTGAGGGACCCTAGGGGGTTGAGCTTAAGTTTGCCTTCTTGGCCCCATCTTCACTTGTGCATTTGAACATTGTCCTACTTCTAACTTCTTCCTAGGAATTTGCACATATGAAGTTTCTTCGTTCTTCAAACCCTTGACAAACACGGTCTTGTTAGAGGTTGAGATCTTCTTGTCATCTTCATACCCAAGACCCCTCTTGTCATATGGACTCTTTCCAACACCAAGCATATGGTCAAGCTTCTTGGTGCTAGAATCCATCCTAGTCATAGAATCTCTAACTTCTTCAAGCTCCCTCTTTAGACTTTCTTCATTCCTCCTAGATAAGACTAACTCCTCTCTTAGCTTATCTTCCATTTTCTTGAATTTTTCCACTTGTTCACCTAATTGGTCATTATGAGATGCAAGCTCAAGATTTTCTTCTCTCAACATCTTGATCTTTCTTGTGCTCTTGATTGCTAAATCATTAAACTCGGTATGGCATTTAGCAAGCACCTCTTTCTCAACAAAACTACTTATGGAGTTAGACGAGGAATCACTTTCTTCTCCACTTGAGTCATTTTCCTCTTGACTCATTTCCTCTTTCTCACTAGCACTTTTGCTTTTATGGGAGGAGGCAAAAGCTAGGAGATTAGCCATGAGCTCTTCATCACTTGAAGACTCATCTCCATCAATGGAGTCATCACTACTTCCACTCCAAGTGGTGGCCATCACTTTTCCCTTTTTCCTCTCATTGTGATTTGCACATTCGGGGGCAAAGTGACCTATGCCACCACACTCGAAACATCGGACCCCTTTCCTTTCAGTCCTTTCTTGCCTAGGTTCAAACTTCTTAAAAGAGCCCTTTTTCTTCAAATCTTGACTTTTTGAACCAAAGCCCTTTCTTCTAAACTTCATAACCTTGTTGAACCTTTTTACAAACAAGGCAAGGTCTTCATCCGAGTCAATCTTCTTTGCCTCCTTTTCATCCTTGGAGGTTTTTAAAGCAATTCCTTTTTGCTTTTTAGTGGGTGTGGAGATAGGCCATTTCCTAGACTCATAAGCTAGAAGTATCCCAATCACCTCACTCGGCTTCATATCCTTATATCCACTATTTTCTTCTAAAGCCGTCACCTTCGATTCAAACCTATCGGGTAGAGATCTCATAATCTTTTGCTTGATTCTCCTATCCGAATATGGATCACTAAGTTGATGGCTTTGGTTGACTATATCCATCAACTTGATCTCGAAGTCTTTGAAGCACTCATTCTCCTCCATCTTAAGCATCTCGAATTGAGTTTGGAGGACTTGAAGCATAGAGTCCTTCACCACTTCGGTTCCCTCATGTGCAATCCCTAGGATGTCCCAAGCCTCCTTAGCTATCCTAGTATTTTCAATCAATTTATATTGATTTTCATCCATAGCACACAAGATGGCATGCATCGCCTTCCTATTCCACTTTGAAGCCTCAAACTCTTGCGCGTTCCATTGCGCCTTAGGCTTCAATATTTCTTCTCCTCCACCATCGGGAGTCATCTTGGGTAGATCATATCCGTCTTCCACCGCCATCCATGCACGGTCATGAATTTGGCATATGTAGGATTCCATCTTCCCTTTCCATTGGGAATAGTTTAATCCGGTAAGAAGTGGAGGCCTTGTGCTTGAAGCACCTTCGTTGCCACCACCACCATTTCCACCGTTTCCACTCATAGTGTTTATGAATGAATGAAATGAATGCAAATGTATGAATGATCAAAAATCACACAAAATGCAAAACACACCAAAATAAGCAAGGATCACCTATGTATGTCTAGGAACCCGCTCTGATACCAATTGAAACAAATTATAGCACGGTGTGTATAAAACTATCTAGAGGGGGGTGAATAGATTTTAAGCTTTTTACCCAAATTTTCGTGTTAGTCAAAATTACGAAATTACCCCTAAATAGATATAGCAACAAATCAAGTATGAAATGCGGAAATTAAATAAGACTTGATTTTTACGTGGAAACCCTCACGGGAAAAACCACGGGCTAGTAAGTAAGCCACACTCGAACCTCGAATCCACTAAATGTGTAAAACGATTACAACCTAATCCCGGAAGTAATCACACACCTACCTAATCCCGATATGAGTGATCCTAGTCCGATTGCTTGCGAATTAAGCAACCTAATCCTGGTCACAACACAAGACTTAATTCTCTAAAAAGAGATTAACACCCTAAGTGAATATATGAATATTCAAATGCAACATAGAGCAAGGGAAACCCTATATGCTTATCTAAGATGATGAATATGCAATTAAAAACAATCCTAGATATTAAAGCTAAATGACATGTCAATTAGCATAGATAATCATAGATTAGAGAAACCTAGATATCTATCATAAAAACAACACTCAATCAAATCAACACAACAATCTCTATCTTGAATATTAGATTATAATCTAAGAACAATCAAGTAATAAAAGAGATGCCATAATAAATTAAACACTAATTATGTATGATAATAATGAAAAACTTACCAAAGCAAGTGTGATGATCAAAGACCCATGCAAGCAAGCATCCTAGATATGCTAGAGAATGCTAGATGAACTTTGATGCAAATGGATTTTTGTTTGAGTGTTTAATGAGCAAACTTGATTGCTTTCTCTCTTAAAAATCTCTCTTTTGAAAGTAAGGTTCTTGATGATCAAAAAGTCACATTCAGAACAAGAGAAAGTGATGTATTTATAGGCATGAAAAACAGAGCATGTGAAAAGACAAGTTTGCCCCTGAAACGCACCGATCGGCGGTTTCAATCAGTGGCCAGGCCGCCGTTCATAACCGCCGAATTGGCCCGAGAGGAACAGGGGACCAACGGCGGTTTCATTCGGCGGTTTCGTGACCGCCGATCCAACCGCCGAATCAAACCTGAGATTAAAAATCAATCAGGTATGAAAACGGCGGTTTCATTCGGGACCGCCGTTTCAACCGCCGAATTAGGCCGAGAGATAAAATCAATCAGGTCTTGAACGGCGGTTTCGAACGGTGGTCGAGACCGCCGATCATAACCGCAGAATTGCTCCATACACTACTGGAAGCAAACGGCGGTTTCATTCGGCGGCCAGGCCGCCGATCATAACCGCCGATCACCAATAAAGGTGAAAACCAAGGAGAAGCCAAGGGCATTCTCCGTAGGCGGTCCTCGCGCTAAACCAAGCACATTCTAGTGCATGCGCGGATGTTTCCGAAAACTATCGGGAAACGAATTACAAGACAACAAGACACAATTACACACAACAAAATATAACACATAAGTGCAAGTGTGAAATGTGACAAGTGAAGAGAATGCACACATATGCAATGTATGTTAAGTGTGTGTGTGCAACTAATCTCTTTAAAAAAAAGTAAGCACAAAGAAATTTACCTTCGGTGCTTATCAATACGAGGTCTTCAAAGGGGTTGAGCAATAGTATCGATACCTAGGCTACCCTTACAAAGAACCCCCAACATGTGGTTTGTCCACGAAATGAGCCAATCAACAAATGAGAACCTTACAAAAATAACAAAAACAAATAACTACAAAATCACACACGTATGCATTTCCTAGACATAGTCCTAGAACATGCAAATTCCAATGATTATGAAATTAAAGCTAATGCATGAGCATACATTACCAAGTGTTTGAAAGTGATATATAAATGATATTCAACCTTGAACGAACACACAAGAATGCTATGTGTATGTGTGCCTAGCCTTGTAAGAGAAATGAGGTCTTATATACCTTTGTAGACCGATGAAGCACATTTCTCCTTGAAGCTGGCATCTTGCATGAATTATGGCCTTGTCTTTCTTTGATGACTTGAATCTTCAATTCTTAGACCACTAAACATTACAAGAGAAACACGTTTTGATATGAAATACATGCCAAGACAAACCAAAAACCTAACATTAGTACCAGGCCTTAGGAAGACTTTATTTCCTATATAGCAAGCCGTATTGTCGGCTTCGACCCAAAGGTTCCTGGGGACATTGTTGCTAAGCAACATCACACGGGCCATCTCTTGAAGGACCCTATTCTTTCTCTCAACAACTCCATTTTGTTGAGATGTCTTAGGAACCGAAAACTCATGGGAAATGCCTAAGCTATTTCAATAGCTTTCAAAGTAGGCATTCTCAAACTTTCTCCCATGATCACTTATAATCCGTTTAATGCTTTTAATGTTAGAGTCTTTTTCATTTTCAAGTTTATTGCAAAGCGTTTTAAACTTTCTCTATGAAAATATGTCCACGTGAATCTTGAGAAATCATCAACACAAACAAAAATGTATCTCTTTCCACCGGGACCCATAAGATCCATGTAGAGAAGCTCTAAGGGCTCCTTGGTGGAGAGATACTTTTGCCCTTTTTGTGCATGCTTTTTGTTTGTTTTCCTTGTTGGCAAGGTCCACAAACACCATTGACTTTCTTCCCAAGCTTGGGAAGGCCACGCACAATATTGAACTTATCTAAGATTCATAAATCTTGATAGTTAATGTGGCCAAGTCTTTCATGCCACAACTCTATTTGCTCTTTCTTGGACATATTACAAGAGACAACTCTAGCCTTAAGACAATAGCAATTGTCACTAGATCTCATACATTTCAATAAAGTTTGTCCATCGGGCTTTAGGATTGAACAATCATCTTTACTAAACAAGACGGAAAATCCTTTATCACTAAGATGAGAAATGCTTATCAAATTGGCTTTCGAGGCATCAACAAATAAAGCATTGGATAAGGAGAGTAATCCGGGAATGGAGATGGTTCCTTTCCTTACAACTTTCTTTTTAGATCCATCACCAAATGTGACACATCCTCCTTCCTCCATAACAAGAGTCTCGAAGAAACTCTTATTTCCCGTCATGTGCCTAGAGCACCCACTATCTAAGTACCAAAAATTAGAAGAATTTGCCTTCAAGGCAATTTGAGCAACATGGCAAAAATAAGTGTCTCTTTTAATCCACCTAGGTGAAACATTATCTTTTCTAGTGGACATATGTACTTGGGCTCTAGATGTTCTAGGATCATACAAATTTGTTTCATTTTTCCTAGAGACATGCATCTTGGCTTTAGCCTTTTCTTTCCTATCATGCTTTCAATTCTATGCATTTTGATATAATGAAAGCAATTTAGTCTAATGTGACCATCAATACCACAAAAATAACAAGAATGTATAAAGTTAGGAATCATACTATGTCCTTGTGCATGCATAAGAGCCTTCCCATGTCTTTGTAGTTGCATTGGTTCATTTCTTCTTCGTTGTTGAACCGGTCTAGCTTGCTTCCTTGGTTGAGTTTGCATGATTGGTCTCTTTTCTTGATGAGCCAATTGTTGAGGAAAGTTCGCTTGATGAACTCTTGTAGGTTGGGCTTGATGTTGTCTTCTTGGAGCCACCTCCTCTTTTGCACTATGTGAGCATTGTCTTAGATCAATCTTCTTCCAAGGAGTTTGCACCGGTGAAGCTTCTTTATTGCCCAAGCTGTTTACAAATATAGTCTTTGTGAGGATTCCCATTCTTTGATTGGCTTATTTCGTGGACAAACCACGTGTTGGGGTTTATTGTGTAAGGGTAGTTTAGGTGATTGAACTTCAAGCTCGAATGCCCTTTCAAGACCTCAAGGGACAAGCACGCCAAAGGTATAATCTCTAGTGCTTGGTTTTCTTTGAAGAGATTTAGATTGCACACACACACACACTTAGCATTCTTGCATTTGTGTGCATACTCTTCACATGTCACATTTCACACTTGCACTTTGATGTTGTATCTTGTTGTGTGTATTTGTGTCTTGTAATTTGTTTCCCGATAGTTTTCGGAAACGTCCGCGCATGCACTAGAATGTGCTTGGTTTTGCGCGAAGACCGCCTACGGAGAATGCCCTTGGCTTCTCCTTGGCTTTCACCTCTGTTGGTGATCGGCGGTTATGATCGGTGGCCTGGCCGCCGAATGAAACCGCCGTTTGCATCCAGAAGTGTCTGGAGCAATTCTACGGTTACGATCGGCCGCCACGACCGCCGTTCGAAACCGCCGTTCATACCTGATCAATTTATTCTCTCGGGTTTGATTCGGCGGTTGGATCGACGGTTACGAAACCGTCGAATGAAACCGCCGTTGATGCTCTGTTCTTCTCGGGCTCAATTCGGCGGTTGTAATCGATGGCCTGGCCACCGATTGAAACCGCTGTGAAAGTTCTCAAAATACTCGAGGTGTGTTTATCAATATAAAGCTAGAGGGGGGGTGAATAGATTTTATCTAATTGTTACCCAATTTTCGCATGCAAGTCAATTTTACGAAAATACCCCTAGCAAGTCAACAAAACATACAAGTGTAATAAGATGCGGAAATAGTAAATGACACTTGATGTATACGTGGAAAACCCAACCACTGGGAAAAACCACGGGCTGTTAAGTGCGCCACACTCGGACCTCGAAATCCACTATATGAAAAGACGGTTACACCCTCAAGTGATTCTCGGACTCTCACCCTAGATAACCTCAGGCTATGGACACTACCAATCGCCACTCTTGGTTCAATCCCTAGTGATATCCCCTGATACACTACTCTTGGCGTGAGCACCCTCTAATCTACCACGCGGGCCTTTTACAGCGGCTCTAGTCCAATTTGCTTGCGTTCTAAGCAACCTAATCCCGGATGCTACACACAAGACTTACTTTCTCTTTGAAGAGAATACAACCCTATGTGAATATATATGAATATTCAATAAATGCAATAAGAGCTAGGGTACTCTAAATGCTTATCTAGGATGATGATATATTCAATTTAAATCAACCCTAGATATCAATTGCTAAATGACATGTCAAATAGCATAGATGATCATAGATTATAAAAACCTAGATATCTATCAAAAACAACACTCAATCAATTCATCACAAATAATCTCTTTTCTTGTATTTAGCATATGATCTAAAACATACAAGTAATTTAAAAGAGATGGCTTGGTATTTAAAATACTACAATAAGATGAAATTAATCAAAATCTTACCAAGCAAGTTGTGATGATGCAAACCCATACATGGATGCACTCTATATAGACATAGGAGATGCAATATGAAATTTGATGCAAAAGGGGTTTGATTTGAGTGGTTAAAGATGAGTTCTTGATTTGATTTTCTCTCAAAATCTATCTTTGAAGATTAGGGTTCTTAAGAGTCAAAGAACTGATTCAGATAATGAGAAAGTGTGATATTTATAGACATCAAGAACAGGGCAAGTGAAAAGACAATTTTGCCCCTGAAACGCACCGTTCGGCGGTTTCAATCGGCGGCCAGGCCGCCGATGACGACCGCCGAATTGAGCTCATGAAGAACAGAGCATTAACGGCGGTTTCATTCGGCGGTTTCGTGACCGCCGATCCAACCGCCGAATCAAACCCGAGGGATTAAAATCGATCAGGTATGAACGGCGGTTTCGAACGGCGGTCGTGACCGCCGATCTTAACCGCATAATTGCTTCAGACCAATCTGGACTGAAACGGCGGTTTCATTCAGCGGCCAGGCCGCCGATCATAACCGCCGATCACCAACAATGGTGAAAACCAAGGAGAAGCCAAGGGCATTCTCCATAGGCGGTCTTCGCGCGAAACCAAGCACTAATTAGTGCAAGCGCAGACGTTTCCGAACAATGTCGGGAAACGAATTATGAGGCACATATACACACAACAAGATATATCAACCAAAGTGCTAGTGTGTAGAGTGACATGTGAAGAGATGCACATAAAAATAAGCAAGTATGCAATCATAGCAAGAATGCTAAGTGTGTGTGTGCTACTAAATCTCTTCAAAGAAAAACAAGCACAAGAGATTATACCTTTGGCGTGCTTGAATCTTGAGGTCATGGAAGGGCCTTTGATCTTCAACACCAAACACTTAGACTACCCTTACATTCAAAACCCCAACATGTGGTTTGACCACGAAATAAGCCAATCAACAAAACGGGAATCCTTACACGCTGATCGGTGCGTTTCAGGGGCAAACTTGTCTTTTCACATGCCTTGTTCTTGATGTCTATAAATATCACACTTTCTCATTTTCTGAACATATGTTCTTTAACTCTAAAAACCCTAAACTTCAAAGAGAGACATTTGAGAGAAAATCAAATCAAGAACACATTTTTAGCACTCAAAAACCATTCTTATATGCATCAAATTATCATCTAGCATTTTCTAGCTTAGTTAGGATGCTTGCTTGCATGGGTTTTGGTCAACACACATTCTTTGGTAAGTTCTTCACTATTATCATATATAATTAGTGTTTTATTTATCATTGACATCTCTTATATTATTTGTATGTTCTTAGAATATATTCTAGATACAAAATAGAGATTGTTGTGTTGACATGATTGAGTGTTGTTGATAAGCACCGAAGGTATATTTCTTTGTGCTTACTTGTCTTGAAGAGATAGTTGCACACACTCACAACTCATGCATTTGTTTAATACTTGTATGTTGTGTGTCTTATTTTTGTGCATTAATGTTCATTAACATCTCTTCTTGCATGTTAGTTTGATTGCATCTTGCATATCCAATTGCCTTGTCATGCTTAGACTTAGGATTGCATTTTTGCATTGGGCGCTCCCAAAAGCGCACTACAGAAGCGCTGTACGAACAGCGCCCATTGAGCGCTGTTCAGACCTGATCGATTTAATTCGGTCGCTGTTGGGTCGCTGTACAGGCGCTGTACAAAGCGCTCTACGTACAGCGCCACTCTGTTTTCCCGTGAGAACAGAGTAGGGGCGCTGTACAAGCGCTGTACAAGAGGCGCTCTACGTACAGCGCCCAAGGCAAATATGAGGCCAACTTATCAAAACGACCACACCTTGTTTTGGCCCCCTATATATATGCCTCTTTGACTTTTGGTCAATTAGAAGAGTTCATATTCAGATTCTATACTTAGGATATTTTTCAAAGAGAAGAAAAATTCCAAAGAACTCATTTTTAGTTTACTCAAACACTTTTTCATGATCATCAATCATCATCTAGCATCATCCTTGATCATCTAGATGTCTCTTTGCATGGATTCTTCATCATACTTTGCTTGGTAAGCTTTTCACTAATATCTTACATATTTTGTGTTTTTCTTAACAAGCAATCTCAATTTATTACTTGTATGATTTTCATATATCTTTTGATACAAGATTGAGATTAGTGTGATGTATGTTTGAGAAGTTGTATTGTGATAGCTAATTAGGTTTTGTGCTTAATTTTGATTAGCTAAACTATTTGATTGAACATGTTATTTAGTTTTGATATCTAGGATTGTTCTAATTGCATATTAATGATCTTAGATAAGCATATAGGGTTTCCCTTGCTCTATGTTGCATTTGGATATTCATATATTCACTTAGGGTTGTTATTCTCTTCAAAGAGAAAGTAAGTCTTGTGTGTAGCATCCGGGATTAGGTTGCTTAGATCGCAAGCAAATTGGACTAGGTTCACTTATACCGGGATTAGGTAGGTGTGTGATTACTTCCGGGATTAGGTTGTAATCATTTTACACATTTAGTGGATTCGAGGTTCGAGTGTGGCTTACTTACTAGCCCGTGGTTTTTCCCGTGAGGGTTTCCACGTAAAAATCAAGTGTTATTTAATTTTCGTATTTTATACTTGATTTATTGCTTTATCTATTTAGGGGTAATTTCATAATTTTGACTAACACGAAAAATTGGGTAAAAAGCTTAAAATCTATTCACCACCCCTCTAGATAGTTTTATACACACCGTGCTATAATTTGTTTCAATTGGTATCAGAGCGGGTTCCTAGACATACATAGGTGATCCTTGCTTATTTTGGTGTGTTTTGCATTTTGTGTGATTTTTGATCATTCATACATTTGCATTCATTTCATTCATTCATAAACACTATGAGTGGAAACGGTGGAAATGGTGGTGGCAACGAAGGTGCTTCAAGCACAAGGCCTCCACTTCTTACCGGATTGAACTATTCCCAATGGAAAGGGAAGATGGAATCCTACATATGCCAAATTCATGACCGTGCATGGATGGCGGTGGAAGACGGATATGATCTACTCAAGATGACTCCCGATGGTGGAGGAGAAGAAGTATTGAAGCCTAAGGCGCGATGGAACACGCAAGAGTTTGAGGCTTCAAAGTGGAATAGGAAGGTGAAACAAATTAGAGGCGTGTTCTATATAAAGCTAGAGGGGGGGGGGGGGGGGGGGGGGTGAATAGATTTTAACTATTATTACCCAATTTTCGCATGCAAGTCAATTTTACGAAAAAGCCCCTACTAGTCAAAAATACATACAAGTGTAATATAGTGCGGAATTTAAATAACACTTGATGTATACGTGGAAACCCAACCACTGGGAAAAACCACGGGCTGTATAGTGCGCCACACTCGGAACTCGAAATCACTAATTGAAATGAAGTTTACAACCTATGTAGACCTCGTCTAACACTCCGGTCTGTAACCCCTCACTTTTACCTAGCGGGCCTTTATTAGAAACCCTATTCCAATTTGCTTGAGGCCTAAGCAACCTTAGCCCCAAGACTTACTTCTCAATGAAGAGAAACAACCTAAGTGAATATGTATGAATATTCAAATAACAAACAAGGCTAGGTAACCTTAGATGCTTATCTAGGATGATGATATAATCAATTTAATCAACCCTAGATATCAATTGCTAAATGACATGTCAAATAGCTTAGCTAATCAAGATTAAGCAAAAACCAATTAGCTGTCACAATCAACACTCAATCATTTTCATCACAAATAATCTCTAACTTGTATCTAGCATATAATCAAAAGCATACAAGTAATTAAAGAGATGTATTAATATGAAAAACACTAAAGTAATATGAAATTAGTGAAGAACATACCAAATAAGATGTGATGATTCAAAACCATGCATGGATCAATTCTATGAAGGCATAGAAGATCAAATATGAAATTTGATCCAAAAGGGATTTGATTTGAGTGTTTAAAATTGAGTTCTTGATTTGATTTTTTCTCAAAAATCTCTCTTTAATGTTTAGGGTTCTAAGGTCTCAAGAAAACTTGATCAGAGATTGAGAAAATAAGATATTTATAGACATCAAGAATTGGGCATGTGAAAAGACAATTTTGCCCCTGAAACGCACCGTTCGGCGGTTTCAATCGGCGGCCAGGCCGCCGATGACGACCGCCGAATTGAGCTCGTGAAGAACAGAGCATTAACGGCGGTTTCATTCGGCGGTTTCGTGACCGCCGATCCAACCGCCGAATCAAACCCGAGGGATTAAAATCGATCAGGTATGAACGGCGGTCGTGACCGCCGATCTTGACCGCATAATTGCTTCAGACCAAACTGGACTGAAACGGCGGTTTCATTCGGCGGCCAGGCCGCCGATCATAACCGCCGATCACCAACAATGGTGAAAACCAAGGAGAAGCCAAGGGCATTCTCCATAGGCGGTCTTCGCGCGAAACCAAGCACTCATTAGTGCAAGCGCGGACGTTTCCGAACAATGTCGGGAAACGAATTATAAGGCACATATACACACAACAAGATATATCAACCAAAGTGCTAGTGTGTAAAGTGACATGTGAAGAGATGCACATAAAAATAAGCAAGTATGCAATCATAGCAAAAATGCTAAGTGTGTGTGTGCTACTAAATCTCTTCAAAGAAAAACAAGCACAAGAGATTATACCTTTGGCGTGCTTGTATCTTGAGGTCATGGAAGGGCCTTTGATCTTCAACACTAATCACTTAGACTACCCTTACATTCAAAACCCCAACATGTGGTTTGACCACGAAATAAGCCAATCAACAAAACGGGAATCCTTACAGAAGGCGATGCATGCCATCTTGTGTGCTATGGATGAAAATCAATATAAATTGATTCAAAACACTAGGATAGCTAAGGAGGCTTGGGACATCCTAGAGATTGCACATGAGGGAACCAAAGTGGTGAAGGACTCTAAGCTTCAAGTCCTCCAAACTCAATTCGAGATGCTTAAGATGGAGCAGAATGAGTGCTTCAATGACTTCGAGATCAAGTTGATGGATATAGTCAACCAAAGCCATCAACTTGGTGATCCATATTCGGATAGGAGAATCAAGCAAAAGATTATGAGATCTCTACCCGATAGGTTTGAATCGAAGGTGACGGCTTTAGAAGAAAATAGTGGATATAAGGATATGAAGCCGAGTGAGGTGATTGGGAGACTTCTAGCTTATGAGTCTAGGAAAGGGCCTATCTCCACACCCACTAAAAAGCAAAAAGGAATTGCTTTAAAAACCTCCAAGGATGAAAAGGAGGCAAAGAAGGTTGACTCGGATGAAGAACTTGCCTTGTTTGTAAAAAGGTTCAACAAGGTTATGAAGTTTAGAAGAAAGGGCTTTGGATCAAAAGGTCAAGATGTGAAGAAAAAGGGCTCTTTCAAGAAGTTTGAACCTAGGCAAGAAAGGACCAAAAGGAAAGGGGTCCGATGTTTCGAGTGTGGTGGCATAGGTCACTTTGCCCCCGAATGTGCAAATCACAATGAGAGGAAAAAGGGAAAAGTGATGGCCGCCACTTGGAGTGGAAGCAGTGATGACTCCTATGAGGGAGATGAGTCTTCGGATGATGAAGAGCTCATGGCTAATCTCCTAGCTTTTGCCTCCTCCCATAAAAGCAAAAGTGCTAGTGAGAGAGAGGAAATGAGTCAAGAGGAAAATGACTTAAGTGAAGAAGAAAGTGATTCCTCTTCTAACTCCATAAATGGATTTGTGGAGAAAAATGTGCTTGCTAAATATCATGCTGAGTTTAATGAGTTAGCAATCAAGAGCACAAGAAAGATCAAGATGTTGAGAGAAGAAAATCTTGAGCTTGCATCTCATAATGACCACTTAGGTGAACAAGTGGAAAAATTCAAGAAGATGGAAGATAAGCTAAGAGAGGAGTTAGTCTTATCTAGGAGGAATGAAGAAAGTCTAAAGAGGGAGCTTGAAGAAGTTAGAGATTCTATGACTATGATGGATTCTAGCACCAAGAAGCTTGACCATATGCTTGGTGTTGGAAAGAGTCCATGTGACAAGAGGGGTCTTGGGTATGAAGATGACAAGAAGATCTCAACCTCTAACAAGACCATGTTTGTCAAGGGTTTGAAGAGCGAAGAAACTTCATATGTGCAAATTCCTAGGAAGAAGTTAGAAGTAGGACAATGTTCAAATGCACAAGTGAAGATGGGGCCAAGAAGGCAAACTCAAGCTCAACCCCCTAGGGTCCCTCAAGCCAACATTCCTCCACAATTGGCTCACAAAGGAAAGAGACCTATCATGCAACCTCAAGCTAGGAAGCAATCTAGACCGGTTCAACAACGAAGAAGGATTGAACCCTTTCATCCACAAAGACAAGGACAAGGTATGATTCCTTATTTTACTCCTATATGTCACTTTTGTGGATTTGATGGTCATATTAGACCACATTGCTTTCGATATATAAAAATGTGCAAAACTAGAAGCATGATAGAGAAGAAAAAGAAAAGAGCCATGATGCATGTTCCTAGGAATGATAAAACTGTTATGCATGATCCTAGGACATCTAGAGCCCGATTACCAAAGACCACTAAGAAAGCAAATATTGTTTCTAAGTGGATTAGAAAGAATGAAAATGTTTGCCATGTTGCTCAAATTGCCTTGAAGGCAAATTCTTCTAATTTTTGGTATTTAGATAGTGGGTGCTCTAGGCACATGACGGGAAACAAGAGTTTCTTCGAGACTCTTGTCATGGAGGAAGGAGGATATGTCACTTTTGGTGATGGATCCAAAAAGAAAGTTGTAGGGAAAGGAACCATTTCCGTTCCCGGATTACCCTCCTTATCCGATGCTTTATTTGTTGATGGCTTGAAAGCCAATTTAATAAGCATTTCACATCTAAGTGATGAAGGATATTCCGTATTGTTTTGTAAAGATGATTGCTCGATCCTAAAGCCTGATGGACAAACCTTATTGAAAGGTATGAGATCTAGCGACAATTGTTATTGTCTTGAAGCTAGAATAGTCTCAAACAATGTGTCCATGGATGAGCAAATAGAGTTGTGGCATGAAAGACTTGGCCACATGAACTTTAGGGATTTAAGAACCCTTGGAAAGTTCGAGTGTGTGCGTGGCCTCCCTAAGCTTGGGAAGAAAGCCAATGGTATTTGTGGACCTTGCCAACAAGGAAAACAAACTAAAAGCATGCACAAAAAGGGCAAGTATCTCTCCACCAAAGAGCCCCTAGAGCTTCTCCACATGGATCTCATGGGTCCTATGCAAACTGAGAGTTTAGGTGGAAAGAGATACATTTTTGTTTGTGTTGATGATTTCTCTAGATTTACATGGACATATTTTCTTAGAGAAAAATCCGAAACTTTTGATAAGTTTAAAATGCTTTGTACTAAAATACAAAATGAAATGAATTCTAACATTAAAAGCATTAAACGGATTAGAAGTGACCATGGGAGGGAATTTGGAAATGCCTCATTTGAAAGCTATTGCAATAGCTTAGGCATCTCCCATGAGTTCTCGGCTCCTAGGACTCAACAAAATGGAGTTGCTGAAAGGAAGAATAGGGTCCTTCAAGAGATGGCCCGTGTGATGTTGCTTAGCAACAATGTCCCTAGGAACCTATGGGCCGAAGCCGTCAATACGGCTTGCTATATAGGGAATCGTGTTTTCCTAAGGCCCGGATCTAGAAACACCTCCTATGAGTTATGGAAGGGTAGGAAGCCAATTGTTAGCTACTTCCACACATTTGGAAGCAAATGCTACAATTTAAATGACCGTGATCAACTTGGCAAGTTTGATGCTAAGAGTGATGAGGGTATCTTTATTGGCTATGCCTTGAATAGTAGAGCCTATAGAGTTTTCAACTTGAAGACTCGAACCGTCGTGGAATCATCGAATGTTGTTATTGATGATACAAGGCTCAAGTCTCATGACCATGAGGAGGAGGAAGTTTTAGAGGATGACTCTCCTTTGGAGAGGGTTGTGGTAACTCCCAATGTTGGGACGTCCAATGACATTAATGAAGTCACAGAACCTATTACTAGAGTCCCTCTCTTGGACTCTAATGAATCCGCTCCATGGGTTAGAAGGCTCCATAACAAAGAGGATGTTATTGGAGATGCGAATGAGGGTGTTAGAACTAGGCGTCAAATAGCTAATCTAATTAGCTACACATGCTACACCTCTCAAATTGAACCCAAAAAGGTTGAAGAAGCCTTAAATGATGAATTTTGGGTTCTTCCCATGCAAGAAGAGCTAAACCAATTTGAAAGGAATGAGGTTTGGACTCTAGTTCCTAGGCCTAAGACCACTAATGTCATAGGCACTAAATGGATATTTAGGAACAAATCCGATAAGGATGGCAACATAGTGCGGAACAAGGCTAGACTAGTAGCACAAGGGTATTCTCAAATTGAGGGTATCGACTTTGAGGAGACATTTGCTCCCGTTGCCCGTTTAGAGTCTATTAGGCTTCTCTTGTCCATTTCTTGTGTGCACAAGCTCAAATTGCACCAAATGGATGTCAAGAGTGCCTTCATCAATGGCTTCTTGCAAGAGGAAGTGTTTGTTGAACAACGCAAGGGGTTTGTGGATGCTCACCACCCCAACCATGTCTATCGCCTCAAGAAGGCTCTATATGGGTTGAAACAAGCACCGAGGGCTTGGTATGAGCACCTCACTCAATTTCTTGTTGACAATGACTACACACGTGGTAGTGTTGACAAGACACTATTCATCAAAAGAAACAATGATGAGCTTTTCATAGCTCAAATATATGTTGATGATATAGTGTTTGGCTCCACCAACAACACCAAGGTCCAACAATTTGTTGATGTTATGTCTCATGAATTTGAGATGAGTCTTGTTGGTGAGCTTAGTTACTTCCTAGGTTTGCAAATTAGGCAATTAGATGATGGGATTTTCATAACCCAAGCCAAATATGCCAAAAACCTAGTGAAGAAGTTTGGTTTAGAGAATGCCAAACATTGTGATACACCCATGAGTACCACTTTGAAGCTAAGCAAGGATGCTAGTGGTAAAAGTGTGGAACAAACGTTATATCGTGGCATGATAGGTAGCTTGCTTTATTTGACCGCAAGTAGGCCCGATATCTCCTTTAGTGTGGGTGTGTGTGCTAGGTACCAAGCGGATCCAAATGAGTCTCATCTCTCTTCCGTAAAGAGAATCATTCGCTATGTGAATGGGACATTCAACTATGGGATTTGGTACTCTTTTGACACTAATGCTAGTCTTGTAGGCTTTAGTGATGCGGATTGGGCAGGAAATTGCGATGATAGGAAGAGCACATCGGGTGGTTGCTTCTTTCTAGGCAACAACTTGGTGTCTTGGTTTTGCAAGAAGCAAAACTCGATTTCCTTGTCCACGGCCGAGGCCGAATACATAGCCGCGGGGAGTGGATGCACACAACTCCTATGGATGAAGCAAATGCTAGTAGACTACGGATTCAACCAAGGTACTCTCACTCTCTTTTGTGATAACATGAGTGCTATTAATATTTCCAAGAATCTGGTACAACATTCTAGAACTAAGCATATTGACATCCGTCATCACTTCATTAGAGAGCTTGTTGAAAATAAATGCATAGTACTTTAACATGTAGGTACTAATGATCAACTTGCGGACTTATTTACTAAACCCTTAGATGCTACTCGATTAAAACTCTTAGTAGGTCTATTGGGATATGTCTTGTGGAGTGATGTTCTATGATTGACCCCATATGGGGAACTCAAGCAAAGAGAGCTATTTTGCATTCTTGTATCTTGCAAAAAAATTCTAAATAACTTATGCCTCTTCTTATAATTGTTTGAGTAAGCTTGGTTGCACATATGTATATATGTTTTCAAATCAATAAGTGTGAACCTTGCTTGTTTACAATCCATGTCATATTTATGTTCAAACATGCATTTTTGGACTAGGAGATGTATGTAGGAAGTATGATTTGAATGACCTATGATTATCTCCATGACATGATGATTCTTTAATAACATGCTAATGTCAAATGAAAAAGCATGAAGTTCATATAACATGCTCAAATGAAAAGCATGAATTGATGATTGCATATTCTTAAAATGCAAAACTTGTGTGAAAGCTTATGAGACTCAAAATGAATAAAGGATCTTGTATCCATTCAAAGGAATTTATATTCCGAATGTCTCTCTTACTTTATTTGTTGACCATGGCTACTATCATACAGATATCTTATCCGGAAAAATCAAAAAGGGTGCAAAGTCGCTCATGCCATGTTTCACTTATAAAGTTGGATATAGTTTCTCTTAAATTGAAATCAATATATTCTATATCCTTGCTTTACTCATGACTTTGGTGAAATTGGTTTGAATTCCTATTAGAAACCTTTGTCATTTGCTTTGCCAAATACCATTGTATTTTGGACTTGAATGCTACATGTCTTGTATGCAAAGCATGTTTGATTCACACATTTTCTCACAAATAAATCTCCTTGTTTCTCTCCAATTAATTGAGATGCATAAAGTGACTTATATTAATTATGCAAATCTTGCATGCTACTATCTCTCGTTGCTATGAGTGACCCGGTTGGGGACTACTCCTTTGCCTATATCATGACAAAAAGGGGGAGTAGTATATGGTAAGGGGAGTTGCAAATATAGAAGCAATTGTGCATATTGGGGAGAACATTCATTGAGGGGGAGTAACCCGTTGAGGGGGAGCATTGCATACACTACATTTTATCATGTTGTGCCTAATTTTTTTTAAAGTCAAATGCTTGTTTTTGTTCTCACTTGATTCATCTCACTTTTTACTTGTATTGGAAATGTTAGAAACTTTCTTTTCAGGGCTTGATTATTCTACAGGAGATTGAAGACTTGATGTTTTATTTTCTTATATCTTTGTACTATAGAGTATCATAGTTATCCCGTTGTTTCTATTTTAATGTGAGGAATCAATGTGAGTGGTGGTTTTGTCACGAAATAGCCAAAGGGGGAGATTGTTAGGTTCCATTTTGTTGATTGGCTCATTTCATGGACAAACCACATGTTGGGTTCTTTGTAAGGGTAGCCTAGGTATCGGGTTTATTGTTCGAAGCCCTTTGAAGACCTCGTATTGATAAGCACCGAAGGTATATTTCTTTGTGCTTACTTGTCTTGAAGAGATAGTTGCACACACTCACAACTCATGCATTTGTTTAATACTTGTATGTTGTGTGTTGTATTTTTGTGCATTAATGTTCATTAACATCTCTTCTTGCATGTTAGTTTGATTGCATCTTGCATATCTAATTGCCTTGTCATGCTTAGACTTAGGATTGCATTTTTGCATTGGGCGCTCCCAAAAGCGCACTACAGAAGCGCTGTACGAACAGCGCCCATTGAGCGCTGTTCAGACCTGATCGATTTAATTCGGTCGCTGTTGGGTCGCTGTACAGGCGCTGTACAAAGCGCTCTACGTACAGCGCCACTCTGTTTTCCCGTGAGAACAGAGTAGGGGCGCTGTACAAGCGCTGTACAAGAGGCGCTCTACGTACAGCGCCCAAGGCAAATATGAGGCCAACTTATCAAAACGACCACACCTTGTTTTGGCCCCCTATATATATGCCTCTTTGACTTTAGGTCAATTAGAAGAGTTCATATTCAGATTCTATACTTAGGATATTTTTCAAAGAGAAGAAAAATTCCAAAGAACTCATTTTTAGTTTACTCAAACACTTTTTCATGATCATCAATCATCATCTAGCATCATCCTTGATCATCTAGATGTCTCTTTGCATGGATTCTTCATCATACTTTGCTTGGTAAGCTTTTCACTAATATCTTACATATTTTGTGTTTTTCTTAACAAGTAATCTCAATTTATTACTTGTATGATTTTCATATATCTTTTGATACAAGATTGAGATTAGTGTGATGTATGTTTGAGAAGTTGTATTGTGATAGCTAATTAGGTTTTGTGCTTAATCTTGATTAGCTAAACTATTTGATTGAACATGTCATTTAGTTTTTAATATCTAGGATTGTTTTAATTGCATATTAATCATCTTAGATAAGCATATAGGGTTTCCCTTGCTCTATGTTGCATTTGGATATTCATATATTCACTTAGGGTTGTATTCTCTTCATAGAGAAAGTAAGTCTTGTGTGTAGCATCCGGGATTAGGTTGCTTAGATCACAAGCAAATTGGACTAGGTTCACTCATACCGGGATTAGGTAGGTGTGTGATTACTTCCGGGATTAGGTTGTAATCGTTTTACACATTTAGTGGATTCAAGGTTCGAGTGTGGCTTACTTACTAGCCCGTTGTTTTTCCCGTGAGGGTTTTCACGTAAAAATCAAGTGTTATTTAATTTCCGCATTTTATACTTGATTTATTGCTTTATCTATTTAGGGGTAATTTCGTAATTTTGACTAACACGAAAAATTGGGTAAAAAGCTTAAAATCTATTCACCCCCCCTCTAGATAGTTTTATACACACCGTGCTATAATTTGTTTCAAAGTTCTTGGGAGTTTTTCTCTTGAAGATATTTGTCTCTCAAAAGTGTGTTGAGTGAAGAAGAAAGCAAATATATATTTATATATATTACATGTAACAGGTCTTGAAAAAAAAAAAACGCCATCGTTTTTATGTAAAAATATATAACGTTAATATATATATATATAATATGCAAGAGACAAAAAAGGATTATATAAATAATAACAAACAACAAAGCAAGAGAATAAAAACAAAAAAGTTAAAAAAAAAAAAAAGAATCAGAGGCGCCGTGTGTGTCCCCGTGGCACCAACGCGGGCAAAGAAGTGGTTTGGGCGTGGGGAGCCCGTGGGGGGCACGCCACCCCTTGCAGCCTTGCTAGGTGTGGCTATCATGCCACACTAAGCTGACTTCGGACCTGAGCGATCTTCAGTCCAGTTGACCTCGAACTTTGGAATTCAATTCCGTCTTCGAAATATTGACCCGGATTTAATCATAAATATAGAAAATTATATAACTTTCCAATTTAAGCTTGGAATTAAAATTCGATTTCCTATAAAAACACGGAATGTCCCAAATGTTTCGGAAATCATCCGAAACATATAGAAAAGTCTTTGAATCGCTCGGAACTCATCTATGGACAAATCCACACATAAAAAATATAACAAAGAAGTGCAAGTGTGAAATGTCATGTGAAGAGAATGCACACAAGTACAAGTATGCTAAGTGTGTGTGTGCGCTAACTAAATCTCTTCAAAGAAAAACTAAGCACTATAAATTATACCTTTGGCGTGCTTGTCCCTTGAGGTTTGAAAGGGCCTTTGAGCTTTAACCTCACTCACTTAAACTACCCTTACACAATAAACCCCAACATGTGGTTTGTCCACGAAATAAGCCAATCAACAACCGGGAATCCTTACATAATATATGTATGTATTGTTCTTATGATTTGATTTGGTATTGATTCATTCCTTAGTTGTATACTGATTACGCTGTTGTTGTGATATTCATGTGTATGTATGATTATATATTGATATGTATGTATGAATGAGATTAGGAGTAGATTAACTAAATGATTAGGAGTAGTTGTAATCAAATATCTCATTTGTTTATATATGTTGATGTATGATTTACTATGTATGTGTTTAGAATGATTAGAGAGATTGAGAGTTGAGATTGTGCTTGGATAACCATTCCTTGCATGAGCTTGGCTATTAGCTCTATAGAATGGGAATAGCTTGTGTGTGCATAACTTGCCACCATAGCTTTGGTTCATATGTTCTTGTGCTTAATGGGTCTAAACCCTAGACACAATCACTCTTCCGATTGGAGAGTGATGACATGATTTCGGTAATCCCCTAATCAAGAGAACGAACCCTTTACTGAATTAATTGGTATTAACATGTTATACAATCGACATAATTTGCATATTGTGTTTGGTAAACCGATGTCCCATATGCGTTTCATATCTTGCTTATCTCCAAGCCACCATTATTTTCGTAGCTAGGGTGTCTTGCCTTTAGGAGTAGATTAACTTAATTAGGAGTAGATTAATTAGATAGCCAAGACACCCGGCTACATTTCTATCCTAGTTAGTTGCATCTCCACACACACACAACACACACGCATTCCTTTTTACATGCTTTAATAAACTCTAGAGCTAGATACAGTTAACAGATTCCATATCCCTGTGGAACGAGACCCTTGCTTACATGCTATACTTGTCCTTTGACTCGTGCATTTGCGAGGTGATTAGAATAGAAATATCTTTTCTGACCGGGCATCCATTGTTGTGGGAGAAACGATGGCACTTAGCACGTGCCACAAGCCTTTTAAACCCCTAGGTGTCTCTAGTAGGAGGAGTGAAGTCTCCTGAGGGTTTACCGCTATGATACCCACAAACACAAAGCTAACAATTAAAAACTAGAATTTAAATGCAATTTGCGAAAGTCATAAACTAGCTTAGAAATAGCTTAGTATAGCTTAGAATAGCTTAGTGTAACTTAGTTTCTCACCTAGAACACCCACTTCACCTTAGTTATTTTATGTAACTAAATATTGATGTTGGGATTTGGTGTACTTTGTATATTATCTATCATATTTGTTGATTGTCCATGTTGAGCTTTAATTCATATATGCGTTGATTGAATTAACAAACACTACTACAAAAAATGCAAAAGAAATCGGTTTTTTTATATGGAAGAAATCGGTTTTTGAAAATTTTAAAACCGATCTCTTTTTGAGTGATTTAGAAAAAAAAGCGCAAAAGACATCGGTTTTTAACCGATGTAAAACAAGAGAAAAGAAATCGGTTTTACTTAAAACCGATTTAAAAACCTAGTAGAAAAGAAATCGGTTTTACTTAAAACCGATTTAAAAAACCTTTAAAACCGATTTAAAAACCTAGGAGAAAAGACATCGGTTTTAGTTAACACCGATTTAAAAAACCTGATGTAAAATTGATGAATTACAAAAAAAAATCCCACCGTCGCCGGCCACCGACCAGCCACCACCACCATCGGCCCGCCACCACCGCCGGCACGCCCCACCTCCGGCCACCGACCGGCCAACCCCACCTATGATAATAATGACAATTAATTGTCATTATGAGGAATCGAACTCGCAACCTCAAAGTCAAAGTGGTAAGCCTTTACCGCCTGACTACAAGATTGAATGTGTTAACAATTGCACAATATATATATATAACCTATATGAATTGTTAGAAAAAAAAAAAAAAAAAAAAAAAACTTGTTTGATAAATTTAAATTTACTCAACTAATCAAAATTCTAATTTCTACTACAAACATACATATATTAAATAAATTTTATTGGTGGGTTTATTTTTCATTTCATTTTTTATTGTGTGGTTTTGTGTTCTGCTAGAGATATTTTTATGCAAACTTTTTCCCTAAAACTGTATATTTTGGCAACGAAATAATTTTTTTCATCCATGCTAGATTTTTTGATTTTTCGATACGAATCCAACGGTATAAAGAACGTAAAATTATGGGCGGTATTTTGAAAGTTATGATCAATTATTCAGTCAAAGGTCAGAAGCAATTGAAGATATTTTTGTGCAAACTTTTTTCTTAAAACGGTATCTTTTGGCGACAAAATAATTTTTTTTGTCCATGGTAGATTCTTTGATTTTTTGATACGAATCCAACGGTATAAAGAACATAAAATTCTGGGTGGTATTTTGAAAGTTATGATCAATTATTCATGAGTACTCAAAGGTCGATCGATTGGAGATATTTTTGTGTAAAACTTTTCCTTAAGAAATATTTTTTTTTTCCATGATGGATTCTTCGATTTTTCAATACGAATCCAACGGTATAAAGAACGTAAAATTCCGGGTGGTATTTTGAAAGTTATGATCAATTTTTTAGTCAAAGGTCAGAATTGGAGATATTTTTGTGCAAACTCTTTCCTTAAAACTGTATCTTTTGGCAAGGAAATAAATTTTTTTGTCCATGTTGGATTCTTCAATTTTTTGATACGAATCCAATGGTTTAAATAACGTTAAATTCCGGGCGGTATTTTGAAAGTTATGATCAATTATTCAGTCAAAGGTCAGAAGCAATTGAAGATATTTTTGTGCAAACTTTTTTCTTAAAACTGTATCTTTTGGCGACAAAATAATTTTTTTTGTCCATGGTAGATTCTTTGATTTTTGATACGAATCCAACGGTATAAAGAACATAAAATTCTGGGTGGTATTTTGAAAGTTATGATCAATTATTCATGAGTACTCAAAGGTCGATCGATTGGAGATATTTTTGTGTAAAACTTTTCCTTAAGAAATAATTTTTTTTTTCCATGATGGATTCTTCGATTTTTCGATACGAATCCAACGGTATAAAGAACGTAAAATTCTGGGTGGTATTTTGAAAGTTATGATCAATTTTTTAGTCAAAGGTCAGAATTGGAGATATTTTTGTGCAAACTCTTTCCTTAAAACTGTATCTTTTGGCAAGGAAATAAATTTTTTTGTCCATGTTGGATTCTTCAATTTTTTGATACGAATCCAACGGTTTAAATAACGTTAAATTCCGGGCGGTATTTTGAAAGTTATGATCAATTATTCATGAGTACTCAAAGGTCAAGCGATTGGAGATATTTTTGTGAAAACTTTTTCCTTAAAACTGTATCGTTTGGCAAGGAAATAAATTTTTTTGTCCATGTTGGGTTCTTCAATTTTTCGATACGAATCCAACGGTATGAAGAACATAAAATTCCGGGTGGTATTTTGAAAGTTATGATCAATTATTCAGTCAAAGGTCAGAAGCGATTCGTGAATCCGCGAGTGAGCTGTTTTCATCGCTCATTTTCTAACTTTTCCAAATCGATTTTTGGAATATTTTCTGATTTAAAGTGTTTTTTTGCATGTCTACTTTCTTGTGTCAAAAGTTGAGCAAATAACGTTGAGTATTTTTAGAGATGTGCCCTTGAATGTGGACATAGGTCAGATTTGCATTGCAGAATTTTGCTTTTGAATCTACATCGGTTTTTATAAAAACCGATGTCTAAACGCTTGCTTTTAATATCGGTTTTTATAAAAACCGTTGTCTTTTCAACGCAAAATTTAAGACATTGGTTTTTATAAAAACCGATGTCTAAACGTTTTTTTTTTAATATCGGTTTTCTTAAAAACCGATGTCTTTTGAAATTGTAATTTTTAAGACATCGGTTTTTATAAAAACTGATTTCTAAAAGCTTTTTTAAAATCGGTTACCAAAAACCGATTTCTTTTAGTGATTTCGAGTGATATCTTTAAGCATTTTTGTAGTAGTGAAATTGATTAACATGTAATACAATTTAGACCATGCATGAATAACTATTGATGTATGTGTCTTTATTAAAGGTTTTAGACTATCCTAGGTACTTAATAGAAATCAACTAATTGATTTGGTGATTGCACTTGTACGCCAATATCCCAACATCCCAATCCTCATTACCACTCTTGCAAGACCATTGCATTAGATGGTAATTAGTTTAGTTAGTTAGTTAGTGTAATTTAGATTAAAGCAATCTTAGTGTAATTTAGTTGTAGTTAATGTATGCCATCTTAGTATAATCTTAGTTTAATTGCTTGCTTGCCATCCTCCATCATTTACTTTTTTTGCATGTAAATATGTTGTAATTAGTATATATATTATATAAGACTAGAGTTGATAAAAGGTAAACACCTCCCTGTAGAACGAACCGTACTTGCCGCTACGCGATCATAACAATCCGTGCGCTTGCGGATAAATTCACACGCCCCATCATTTACCGACAGTTTAAAGAATTGTCGTGTGTCCCGCGTGCGCCGATCAAGTTGTTGGCGTCGCCGTGGATAGAACCGTTTTGGGCGCGTCAAGTTTTTGGCACCGCTGCCGGGGAAAGGCGTATTACCTTCTGTTGATTTTAGTCTTAGTTTTATTTTCGTGTTTTTAGTGTTATTTTTGTGTTTAGAGTCTTGAGTCTCTTAATTATCCACTAACCATATTGGAAATATGCTATAAGATGCGTAGGATTAGATAGGTTTGGGGGTTTTTGGACTCCTTACTTATTTCTTATATAGCATGTGCTTGTGATAGTTTTTGGTGTGATTTTATGTGTGTGCAGGGGTAGGAATCAGGAGGAAAAGCCTACCGCAGGACACTTCCGCGGGAATGAGCCCGCCAACAAAGCCGCAAGGTTCTCTTGAACCCTTGCGTGAGATATAACTGCGGGAACGAACCAGCAGAGCAGAAGGAAAGAACTCGCTGAGTTCATCGAGACCTCATATTCGCGGGAAAGTGCCCGCCTTGCTGTATGTATGAACTCGCGGGAAAGCTCCAAGATCCGCCGCGAATTCAGATCAGCAAGCAAGTACCCCGCTGGACAGAAGAACCAGAACCTACGGAATGCTCTGGAGGAAGTCCGTGACTTCATGCTGCGGGATAGAACCCGCAGAACAAGGAATCAAAGCCCGTGGAGGATTCCAGAGAGTTGTCCGCGAGAAGAGCCCACGGGACATAACCTGCCAGCCAGAGGGAATGAACCCGCGGAATTCTCTAAAGGAGACCGCGACTTCATATCCGCAGGAATAAAGCCGCCGGAACAGAGGAGAGCTCGTGAGAAGATCCCGCGGGAATGAACCCGCTGCACGAACCAACTGCACAAAACCACTGAAAGTATACAAACGTAGTTAAATTGCTTAAGGCATACCTAGAGGAAGGGGGGGTGAATAGGTTTTTACGCCTTTTTCAATCCCTTGAACAAACTTTCGTTTGTCCCTCAAGTTTGCCTTACATACAACAAATACACTAAGAAAAGACAACATACATAGACAATGTGAATAGGTAATCATATAAGCATGGTCTACATACATCATCAAGTTGTATGAGGTAAACAAACAAATAAGTATAACAACAAAGAATACTTGTATTTCACTATATGTTCAATGAGTTACAAGAGTGATCAAATATCACTATACACAAATACAATATACAAAAGAATCATAGAAATAAAATTGATCAATAAAATGAATTCACTAATCACACTATACAAAGTCTTGCTTCACAATACATCATAAGTGAATACTATGAAACAAGATAATAAAAATATACAATTAAAATATAAGAGATAGAGATAGGAAGAATTAACACAAGAGATTTTTTAACGTGGTAAAACATCCAAGGAGGAAACATCCACGGGTTGAACTACAACCATTGGGTACTATATTATTGGAAAGTAAAGATAGAACATTCACAAAGTGACCAATCTTAAGCTCACCTAACCTAGTGAAGTCTAAGCCTATCCAAACCTATTGGAAAGAGTGAAATCCCTCAATGATGCGAAACCACCATATATTGGACACCACACAAAACCAACATCGATGGTAGATTAGAAATTCCTCAAGAGTGCATACACCTCCCGTGTACCCCGCTCTATCGGAGTCTATGTCTAACCATACGCCTAGGCCTACCAATACAATAGCCAACTCCCTATCCAAGGCACTCTTGCCTCTAGGGAGCCTCCCATGCATGACTATCCGAGTCCTCCCGACTCTAGCCATGACTTCTTGCTTACCTATCCGAGTCATCCCGACTCTAACCAAGACTTCATGCCTTTTACAAGGACTTCCTAGTGTGATCATGTGAATGCAAATGATGCAAACAATCAAATCAACATAGAACATGTGATCAATACATTCTATGGTACAAATAGACCTAAACATGTGATATTACAAGTAATAAAGTCTAGATGCAAAATACAAGAATAAAACCTAAAGCATGTGAAACACCAAACACATAAGCTCAAAGTCTCATTCACATATACAACACTTGAATCAAAATATATTCATGAAGTACAAGTTCAAGATGCAATCAACATACAATAAAATACTAGATATATGAGATTTAATCAATCAATATTCTAGACAAAATTATAGAGCAAAGATTCAAGATATAAATCAATCAAATCTTAGATTGCTCTAAAACACAAACAAATACACAAATCCTAGATTTCATCAATCAAAGGATCAAATCAAATCTCAAAGTCATTTATCACAAAATTGATTCAATCAAGTCACAAATAACCTAAGATGCCATTCTAATCACAATACAACTCACAAACATGTGAAAAACCTAGAATCATAGAAACTAGTCCACATTTGTCTATAAATTGACTTTCAATTAGAATGATTATCAAGCTACCTTTCTCAATAGCTTTTACCAAACATAAACATAGATATAGAAGAAGAAACCCCAAGCAAATTGAAGGTTGAAAAGAAAGAAATCCCAAAGATAAGTCCAATACCTTTGATTCAACAGCTGGTTCGGATTTCAGTGTGTAACCACCAGAAAACTAGATCAATCAGCTACCAAACCACTCGGAAATGATAGAGAACTCAATTACGAATGTTCTCCAATTCGAATCACTCATATCTGACTCCGGATGAGGGAGATATGATGTTTAGAAGATGAGAAAATTCAGAGGAGAGGACTGACGGGAATTTGTAACTTTTTCTTCTTGAAAAATCAAATGGAGAGAGAGGAGGGAAATAAAAGGAGGAGAGAGAAGGAGATTCCGGGCCAATCAGGTGAGGCCACGTCACCCCAAGCCATGGGGGGCACGTGGGCCTCACGGGGGCAGAGAGCCCCCTTGGCCGTGGGGCCCACGGCCTCCCTCACTGCTGGGCCAAGTGGCCTCACGGCCTGCTGCCTCTCTCGTGTGCTCCCTCGGTTCTTTAGCCCGTATCTTGGGCATCCGAACTCCGATTTCAAATCCATCTTCTGATTACAAACCATGACTCTCTTACGCACGACAACGACTACACAACTTTGAAAAATGGTTGAGAAATCATCTCAGAAAACGATGATGAAGTCAACTCAATGAATGAGAACGAAAATTAGCGTAGCTACATCGTTTGGACTCGAAACTACATGAATGGGTAACCAAAACCACCGGAACTCAATAAGACATCAAATAAAAACATGTTCAAGTCCACGTACAAAAAAAACAAAAACATACAAGCACAAATACACACACATATGCTAATTTCCAGACATAGTCCTAGAAAATGCAATAAACAAAATATTACCAATATAGTATGAATGCATGAGCATATTTTGTCAAGTGTGTGAAAGTGATACATAAGTGATGTTTAATCATGAAGGAACACACAAGAATGCTATGTGTGAGTGTGTGCCTAGCCTTGTAAGAGATATGAGGTCCTTTTTTACCTTTGTTGAACAATGATGCACAAATCTCTTAAATGCCGGCTTCTTGAATGAATTGTGGTTGAGACATCCTTCGTCTTCTTAATTCTTCAATATATGAACCACTAAACATTACAAGAGAAACACATTTTGATATGGAATTTATGCCAACATAAACTATAGACCTTACAACCACGTGCCACACCAGGCACCATACACCATACCACCACTACAAAAAAAAAAGGGCTATTGGGACGATTTTTTTTCATCCCAATAGCCCAAAAAATGTCCCAATAGGTCTATTGGGACGAATTTTATTCATCCCAAATTCCGTCCCCTCAGGTGGGTCGCAATAGCTTCTTTGGGACGAAAATTGAAATTCGTCCCTTAAAACTACCTGTAGGGACGATTTTTGTTTGTCCCAATTGATAAGGTATAGGGACGAAAATATTCGTCCCAATAGACAACTTGTAGGGACGAATTGTATTTTCGTCCCCTTTGACAACCTGTAGGGACGAAATATTTCGTCCCTTTAGATAATTTTTTGTCCCTTTAGGTATCCTATAGGGACGAAATTATAAAAAAATAAAAATAAAATAAAATAAAAATAAAATAAAAAAAATCGTTGCCTCAGCCACCACCCACCCACGCACCACTGACCCACCAGCCACCCACACAAATAAATTTTAATTGTTGTCCTCAAGGTGAGTCGAACCCTGCGCACACACACCCACCCACACACGCCGAACCACTTTGCTGCTCCTTTGTTTGTGATAACAAAAGCATAATGTTTATATATAACCTCTACGTCTTATTAATTTTTTATTGATTATTTTTCGATCAAAATTTTATTTGTATATTGATTCCACTAATTAAATTTTTTTTTTATATAATAAACAAATTGATATTAAAAAACATTTATTATAACATTTAATTAAACTATTTTGTTCAAATCATATATTGTCAGATCAAATGGTTAATTGTTAATCGTACTCGGAATTAAACATGACTCCGGTTCCGGCTCTCGATTTGGAACCAATGGTTTCGATTTCTGATTCGGGTTTACAAAATACTTGAAGAATAAAATGAAAAGGCTCAATAATGGAAGATTCAAAACCAAAAAAATCTCCGTAGTGCCACTAAACTAATTATCCAATGATGTTCAACCTCCCTTGGAGATCTGTTAAACAAACCTCTATGATGAAGATGAAAGAATAATAAAAAAATTTAAAAATAAAAACTTCAAAGTAAGAGAATGTGTGTAAAGTAAGGGAATTTTTGTCCGTTCACCATAATAGGTGCCTTTTAAACTTAAGTTATTAAAGTGGTGACTTTCTTACAAAAACACTTTAAAAATGTGGCATTTTTCATCATTTTCAAGTTTCGATTTTTGATTCGGAACCAACGGTTTCGGTTTCGACAGTTCGGTTCCAGTTCCAACGGTTTAGTTCCTTTTTTAAAAAATAATAGAAAATCTTTCAAAACTAATAGTTATTGATCCTTATGAAGAACTTATTAGGAAAAAAACAAAATTCATCTCTATAGAGAACCACTTTGGACAAACAAAATGATCCATACTGCATCATTTTCTAATTTATATGGTAATTTAATTATTAATCTATCTTTAAGGAAAAAACTTCAAAAAAAATAAATCAAGAATTTTCAACAAAATTAATTAATTATTATAATTTTAAATAAAAAGAAAACCTTTTGGGACGAAATAAATTTCGTCCCAATAGGCTGCCTATTAGGACGAATTATGTATTTCATCCCAATAGATATCCTATTGGGACGAAAGAAATTTGTCCCTAAAGGTCAACAAAATTTATTAACCATTATAATTTTAAATAAAAAGAAAACCTATTGGGACGAAATAAATTCGTCCCAATAGGCAGTCTATTTGGACGGATTATGTTTTTCGTCCCAATAAACATCCTATTGGGATGAAAATAATTCGTCCCTAAAAGCCTTACCACATTAGACAAAAATTGTCCCAATAGACATTCTATTGGGACGAAATAAATATTCATCCCAATAGAATGTCTATTGGGACGAATTATGTCCAAAATGGTAAGACCTTTAGGGACGAATTGTTTTTCGTCCCAATAGGATGTCTATTGGGATGAAATATAGAATTCGTTCCAATAGCTGCCTATTGGGACGAAAAATAAACGTCCCAATAGATTTTCGTCCCAATAGGCCTTTTTTCTTGTAGTGCACGGAGCCACACTAACCTAGGAATGCTAAATCTTAGGTCCAATCCTCTACTTTTGAGCTTTTACTTCAAGTTATATTTCTTATTTAGCTTAAGAGTGTGAATTGATTGTGTTGCCTAGTGACTAGGATTGGTTGTGTGATGTGATTAGTGGTGGATAATTAGGATTGTAAATATGTGTTTACGTGTTAGTTGTAGATATTAGGATTGTATATATATGATTTTGTTGTATTTTTGTTTTTATTATTTTGTTGTTGTTTTTCAAACCTTGTGAAGATGCCCTGTTTTGAAATTTTTAAGGCGAAATGTTTCTTAAAAAATGTACTAATCGGTGAAGAAATAATTTTTCCGCCCACATTGCGTTCATTGTTTTTTCGATACGGTTCCAACGGTATAAAGAACGTAAAGTTCTGGGCGGTGGTTTAAAAGTTATGAGTATTTCTTTGACCGAAGGTCATGAATGTACCCTGTTTTCAAAAGTTTGCACGTGACCTGTTTTCGACGTCTGTTTTCACAGTTTTCCGATTTGAATTTTGAAATATTTTGTACATGCAAAGTGTTCGTTTACATGTCTATATTCTTGTATCAAAATTTAAGCAAGTGTTATGGAGTATCTTTGAAGATATGCATTGAAAAGCAGACACTGTTCGGATTCGAAAGTTGACAGTTTTCTCAAAATGTTTTCCTCTATGTTTAGAAGCATCTTTCACATGGTATTTTGTTGTTTTGTTTTAATTTTGTGTTTTGTTGTACGTGTTGCATATATGTGTCATTGTAGTATAGTGGTAAGTATTGTATATATGTGTTAGAATGTTTTGTGCCCAGATTTTCAAACCGATAAACTCTTTGTCTACGTACTTCAGTTTTTCAACATTGAGGACAATGTCGAGTTTAGGTTTGGGGGTGTGGACACTTTATAGTGTCATTTTTGTTGAAATTTTTGCGAATTGAGCCATCTTTGAACAAATTGTTTGAATGAGATGTTTTGAGTAGTGCCATTGAGGAGTTCTTCCTCATGTGTTAGTTGCTGAGTCCTAGATAATTTTTTGTCAGTCTAGGAATTTTTTGCTCATAATGTGAATTTCGTCCCTTTCACTTAGTGTCTAAGTGGACGAGACTCCGTACTCGATTGTTAGGATTAATAGTGGAGACTACCCGTGAGTTTTTGTGCCTTAGCGTTCATTTATGAGGGTATATGTTTATATTCTTAAACACTCTTCGAATATGTTTTTCATTGTGATCTCATCGCATCATTTGCATTGTTTGCCATAGAACTTTCATAAATGTGGATAACATGTTGAATTCGTATTCCCATGGTAGACGGACTTCTAGAAATGATATTAGGATTTTGTTAGTGTTTCACAAATAATCCTAAACACATCCGTATCCCTATTATGTATGCTTCATTGTTTGAATTACGGCCAAACACATAAACCTATCACACAACACCCTAATCCATAGACCTATACACTTAATCTTACATAGCTACTAATCTTGTCAAGTTCTACTAAAGTAGAGAATTCAACCGTTAAGCTCAAAATTGTAATAGCGTGTACTGAGGCATATTTTGTAACTTGTGCTAAGAAAGGGCTTTCAAAAATTAAGTGTTGAATTAAAGCCCTTAATCTTCAAAGCAATGACTACCCCAATGAGAGTAACCAAGTAGCACAAATTGAAATTCAAAGTTGTAGCCTAGACGCTTGTTTTACCAATGTGTATATATAGAGCTTAGGATTTGAAAGTTTAATGTTTAAACACTTTGATATGATTAATAGCTTTATCTATCCATTCCTACCATAACATCCATACACCACTAATCACCCTTGGTCACAATACAAATTAGGGAAAGCCTAATTGATCTCTTAGGAAGTCTATATTGGGAATATGAGTTGATGCATACTCTTTTCACGTTCATGGTATTTCAATTCCTTCCATGAGATCCATTTTCAGAAATTGAGCTTTATTTGAAAATATTCATATGCGTTATATTTTGATTTCGATACATAAATTCCAATTCACATATGTTTGATATAGAGTGATAGCCTAGGATTTTGAGCGAAAATATGACCGAAATCCGGTGAGGATTAGAGTCGAGGCGAATTCTAGCCCGAGCATTCGAGTTTAGTTGTTTTGTAAACCAAAAGCATCCTAAGTATTGGCATACTTGCATGATTGTGATGTATTGATTTGAGTGGCATATTATTAGTCTTTATGCAGAAATTCTAGCATGCTTGTAGTTTTTGCATGGTATGTATAGATTGCAACTTAACCTTTTGCTTTGTAGAGTTACGTTTGTAGGTATCGTAGCGGTAAACCCTCAGGAGACTATACTCCTCCTACTAAGGACACCTAGGGGTTTAAAAGGCTTGTGGCACATGCTAAGTGCCATCATTTCTCCCACGACAGTGGACTAATTAGTTTATATGTTTATTGCTTTAGTGTTTAGTTTGTTAACTTGTTTTGTTTTTCGTTTTTGATTTTGCTCAATGACGAGCAAAAGTTAGGTTTGGGGGTTTGATCGCGCTCCAAATGTTCACATTTAGCGCTCCCTTTTCCTATCTTTTGTGTTCGTTTCCGAGCACTTTTGTGTATATAATGTTTGTTTTAGCTATGTGTAGGTAAATATCTCACATATAAGGTGTTTGTACCAAATGGGGGCAAAATAGGGCAATTATGTGTGAAGAAGAGTTCTGGCAGTTTGGACCGGCGAGAATGAACTCGCGGAACAGAAGAGCAGAAGTCACGGAAAGGAATTGAGAAGACTCCACGGGTTTCCACTGCGGGAAAGAAGTCGCGAACCAGGGGAGAAAGAAGCCGCGGAGAAGAGTCAACGTGTTCAAGCCTTCTGGCTAGTTCGTGCCGCTAGAAAGAGCTCTCAGGCTAAAACCCGCCTGTAAGGATTCATGTTTTGTTGATTGGCTTATTTCGTGGACAAACCATGTGTTGGGGATTGTATGTAAAGGTAGCTTAAGTGATAGATATTCAAGTTCAAGACCCTCTCATGTCCTCAAGGTTGATAAGCACCAAAGGTAAAATTCTATGTGCTTAATTTGCTTTGAAGAGATTAGAAGCACACACACACTCACATCTCATGCTTAATTCATTTTCTTGTATGTTGTGTATGTGTTGTCATATTGTGCTCATTAATGTGCATTAACATCTCTTCTTGCATGTTAGTTTGATTGCATCTTGCATATCCAATTGCCTTGTCATGCTTAGACTTAGGATTGCATTTTTGCATTGGGCGCTCCCAAAAGTGCTCTATAGAAGCGCTGTACAAACCGCGCCCATTGAGCACTGTTCAGACCTGATCGATTTAATTCGGTCGCTGTTGGGTCGCTGTACAAGCGCTGTACAAAGCGCTTTACGTACAACGCCACTCTATTTTCCCGTGAGAACAGAGTTGGGGCGCTGTACAAGAGGTGCTCTACGTACAGCGCCCAAGGCAAAAATAGGTGTAACTTATTCAAAACGACCACACTTTGTTTTGACACCCTATATATATGCCACTTTGACTTTAGGTCAATCAAGTGAGTTGATTATCAGATTTCATACTTAGAATATTTTTCAAGAAAAGAAAAATACAAAAGAACTCACCTTTAACCACTCAAATCAAATCCCTAGTGCATCAAATTTCATATTGCATCTTCTATGTCTAGATAGAAAGCATCCATGATTGGGTTTGCATCATCACAACTTGCTTGGTAAGATTTTGATTAAGTTCATCTTATTTGAGTATTTTTATTATCAAGCTATTCTCTTTAATTTACTTGTATGTTGTTGATCATATGATAAATACAAGAATAGAGAATTAATTGTGATGAATTAATTGAGTGTTGTTTTTGTGATAGCTAATTAGGTTTTTGCTTAATCTTGATTAGCTAAGCTATTTGACATGTCATCTAGCCATTTATATCTAGGATTGTTTTAATTGCAAAATCATTATCCTAGATAAGCATATAGAGTAACCTAGCTCTAATTTGCATTTTGAATATTCATACATATTCACTTAGGTTGTTTCTCTTCATTGAGAAGTAAGTCTTGGGGCTAAGAGTGCTTAGGCCTCAAACAAATTGGAATAGGGTTGCTAATAAAGGCCCGCTGGGTAGAAGTGAGGGGTTACAGACCGGAGTGTTAGACGAGGTCTACATAGGTTGTAAACTTCATTTCAATTAGTGATTTCGAGTTCCGAGTGTGGCGCACTATACAGCCCGTGGTTTTTCCCAGTGGTTGGGTTTCCACGTATACATCAAGTGTTATTTAAATTCCGCACTATATTACACTTGCTTGTATTTTTGACTAGTAGGGGCATTTTCGTAAAATTGACTTGCATGCGAATATTGGGTAATAATAGTTAAAATCTATTCACCCCCCCTCTAGATAACATATTTAGAACACACCGAGTATTCTTTTCACCGCCGAAATCATGGCTAGTTCAGACATTCTGGCTGGCTAGACATGTCTAGCGAAATGAACCCGCCGAAACTCCGGCTAGTTCGTGCTACTAGACATTGCCCGCGGCACGAACCCGCCAGGATTCTGGCTAGTTCGTGTGGCTAGACATGTCCCGCGGGCTGAACTAGCCAGACCACCGCCAAAGCCAAAATGAAGATATTTTCAAGGGGTCTTTTGGTCTTTTCACACCCCATTCATGCCCAAACTTGCCCAACTATATATACATCCCTTTTTCCTCTCTTTCAAAGGGTGACCAACCAAAAACACCACCTAGAGCTTGGCTCTAACACACCAAAAGAGAGAGAGCAACTCCAAGCCTTCCATGGGGGATTTTCCTCCATGGAAAGCCTTCCATGGAGAGTAGATATGCAGAGATAGGAGAGGCTTGTGTGTCAAAACTGAGCCATAGGAGTTTCATAGATAGGGAGAGCTTTGGAGGCTTGTCTGCAAGGGTAATCCCTTTGCTCATCTTTGTATTTCTCTTGATGTGTAATTTCATTTGGGAATATTTGTAACCTACACTTATGTTAATGTATGTATGTTTTGTTCTTATGATTTGATTTGGTATTGATTCATTCCTTAGTTGTATATTGATTAAGCTCTTGTTGTGATATTCATGTGTATGTATGATTATATATTGATATGTATGTATGAATGAGATTAGGAGTAGATTAACTAAATGATTAGGAGTAGTTGAAGGTGGATCGATTGCTCATTCCCACTGACTTTGTAGTGTTAGACGTAGAGGATAGAGATGAGAATGGAAACTCACAACCAGTGTTGTTAGGAAGGCCATTTATGGCAACCTCACGAGCAATTGTGGATGTTCATGGAGGGAAACTCACTTTGAGTGTTTTGAATGATGTAGTAGAGTTCAACATGTTTGGAGCTCAACCATTGCCAAAAAAGGAAGCTAGGATTGAGAAAGAAAGTCCACCTAGTCAAGACACTCAGGATTATGAAACCATAGAAGAATTTTTGAGGACACTGGAAGAAGAGGAGAGAAGCCTGAAGGATTCAGAGACTCTGAAAAAGGAGGAATTGCTTACCCACAACAAGAGCTTGTTAACAAGAATTGAGCAGCTAGAGCAAGAGAACGAGGAACAGATTAGATATCTTGCAGAGGTTATGAAACTCATATCTGATTTGAAGGAGGCCTATACGTCCTCTACACAAAAGATGCAAGATAGGATCTTTGATTTAATGAAAGAATTGGAGGTACGGGATATGGTGGACGATTTGAACGCAACTTGTCCAGGAAGGAAGCGAGCCAGCCACAACCTCAATAACACCGAAGGAGTTGACAACCATGGAGGTACTTTCTACTCTCCAACATATTATTATTGTGGAACTCAAAGGCACAAGAGGCCCAATTGCATGAGATATCACGAGTTCTGTAAAACAAGGAATGTGTCTCCTAGGAGGGTTGTGGGAAGACCAAGGCAAATATGGGTCCGAAAAGACACATACAAGGAATCTTCCTCACCTCAAGTGAACTCCACACCGGATTTGAAAATGTGGCCACCTGAGGCACCCATGACCTTGACCTTGTTACGTCGACCTCCTATGTCTTGTTCAGAGATTAGAAGCACGAGCACGGCTCGTTCACCTTTGAATATGTGAATGATTTAATGAATATTGTGTGTGTGTAGGTGGATGACCCGAAGAACAGGGTCGGGAATGGAATGATGTACTTGTTTTGTTTGTAATTATTAATAAAGGACAAGTATTGAGGTGTGGGATCATTTGACCCACAACCTTGGACTCTAATAATAATATCTATTATGTGTGTAATTCCCCCGAGCATTGAGCTAGGGTTGTATATGTATATATATATATATATATATATATATATATATATATATATATATATATATATATATATATATTGTGTGTGTTGTGTGTGAAATGTGTTGTGCAGGTCAAACGTTCCAATTTCGAGAAAAGGGAACCCTAAGCTATTGCAATAGTTTTCAAAGTAGGCATTCTCAAACTCTCTCCTATAGTCACTTCTAATCAGTTTAAAGCTTTTAATGTTAGAGTCTTTTCATTTTCAATTTTAGAGGAAAGCATTTTAAACTTGTCAAAAGTTTCGGATTTTTCTCTAAGAAAATATGTCCACGTGAACTTAGAGAAATCATCTACACAAACAAAAATGTATCTCTTTCCACCTCAACTCTCGGTTTGCATGAGACCCATAAGATCCATATGGAGAAGCTCTAGGGGCTCCTTTGTGGAGAGATACTTGCCCTTCTTGTGCATGCTTTTGGTTTGTTTTCCTTATTGGCAAGGTCCACAAATACCATTGACTCCATGCACAACATTGAACTTATCTAAGATTCATAAATCCCGATAGTTCATGTGGCCAAGTCTTTCATGCCACAACTCTATTTTCTCATCCTTGGACATATTACAAGAGACAACTCTAGCCTCAAGACAATAGCAATTGTCGCTAGATCTCATACCTTTCAATAAGGTTTGTCCATCGGGCTTTAGGATTGAGCAATCATTTTTGCTAAACAAGACGGAAAATCCTTCATCACTAAGATGAGAAATGCTTATAAATTGGCTTTCAAGCCATCAACAAATAAAGCATTGGATAAGGAGGGTAATCTGGGAATGGAAATGGTTCATTTCCCTACAACTCTTTTTTTGAATCCATCACCAGAGGTGACACATCCCCCTTCCTCCATGATAAAAGTCTCGAAGAAACTCTTGTTTCCCGTCATGTGCCTAGAGCACCCACTATCTAAGTACCAAAAATTAGAAAAATTTACCTTCAAGGCAATTTGAGCAATATAGCAAAAATAAGCATCTCTTCTAATACACCTAGGTGAAACACTTTTTTTCCTAGTGGTCAATGGTACATGGGCTCTAGATGTCCTAAAATCATACAAATTAGTTCAATCACTCCTAGGAACATGCATCTTGGCTCTACTCATTTTCTTTTCAATCATACTTTTAACTCTACACATTTTGATATAGCGAAAGCAATTTGGTCTAATATGACCATCAATACCATAATAATGACATGTATGAATGAAGTTAAGAATCATACCATGTCCTTGTGCATACATAGGAGCCTTCCCATGTCGTTGTGGTTGAATCAGTTCATTTCTTCTTCATTGTTGAACCGGTCTAGCTTGCTTCCTTGTTTGAGCTTGCATGATTGGTCTCTTTCCTTGATGAGCCAATTGTTGAGAAAAGTTGGCTTTGGGAGCTCTTGTAGGTTGAGCTTGAGGTTGCCTTCTTGGCGCCACCTTCACTTGTGAACTATTTGAGCATTGTCCTAGATCAATCTTCTTCCTAGGAGTTTGCATTGGTGAAGCTTCTTTGTTGCTCAAGTTCTTGACAAACACGGTCTTGTTGGGAGTGGAGGTCTCATTGCCATCTTCAAACCCAAGACCTCTCTTGTCACAAGGACTTTTTCCAACACCTAACATATGGTCAAGCTTCTTGGTGCTAGAAGCCATCCTAGTCAATGACCCTTTTGCTTCCTCAAGCTCTCTCTTCAAGCCTTCTTCATTCCTCTTAGATAAGGCTAATTCCTCTATTAGCTTATATTTATTCTTCATGGATCTCACCACTTCTTCACTTAATTGGTCAAATTGGGTTGATAGCTCAAGATTTTCTTCTTTCAACCTTCGAATCTCTCTATTTTTCTTCAACCTTCAAATCTCTCTCTCTTTTTCTTCATCGTTGAGCTTTCAAACTTAGGGAGGTGTATTCAATTAGGATTCTTGAGGACATTTAAAGACATTATAAATCCTGGTGTATTCAATTTGGACATTTAAAGATTTTAAAAGAGTCCATATGAATTCAGTGGTATTCAATTAGGACTTTAAAGAATCCTTCCAAATCCAGGTGTATTGAATTGGGACTTTAAAAATGTCTACAAGAATCAAGGTGTATTCAATTAGGACTAGATTTTAAAGGATTTTCTTAGGTCATGGATTTTGATGGATTTTAGTGGACTTGATAGTGAGAGATATAAATATCAAATGTCATAATATGTCCGGCCTTCTCCCCAAAGATTTTGTTGGATTTTGCTCTCTCTCTCTCTCTCTCTCTCAAAACAGAAACAAAAAGCACTAATATGTAAAAATTAAAAAAAACCAATGCATGTGAGAATAATAAGCTTCCATCCTCAGAATGTTCTGTGAATTAAAAAGGAAAAAAAAAATCGAGTTCAAAAAGAAAACAAGCCATATACAATAATGGAATATTGTATGTGGACATCTTTCAAGGGGATCTTAATTGCTGTGTTTGTATGGCTGGTTGCAAAATGATGACCTTGCACTTGATGCTGTGTTAACTTCAAGATGATCGATCTCAGATTATTCATGTTAGTTGATGTCTATAGTGTCCTGGTTTGTAAACGTTAAAACTCACAATTTATTGAGTCTTTAATTGATGAGAATTCTGATTTTTGACCGTAACACTCACTTTTGATCTTTGCTGAGTTGGCATGGTGGTTACACCATTAAAATGCTATTTAACTGAACTTGGTGAATAGGCTTATGCCCATTACAATTATCTTCTCTTTTCGAAGTTGTTTTGTCTTGCTGAGGACCGCAGTATTATTCACTACTGCATTCTTGAATGTGAAGTATATAAGCCTCTGGAAGACAATTAGTCAGCATCAAAATAAAAAATAAAAACAAATTATGGAATATGTTGCAGTCACATAATTATATATAACGAGTACAAAACTCACTACGTGCCAAAACTGCATAAAACGACACCAAAATAATCTGTAGAGCCTTCAATCAAACACCAAAATGCTCACTCTTTATTAGCATTTTATTTTAAAGAAAAATAATTTATCTGCACTTCATGCAAATAGTGCCTTTACGCAGATAAGCCTTAGCCAATTTTGGATTCAATTCAATCACTTTGTTTGCATTAGCAACAACCTCAGACTAAATATATACGTAAATATAGATTGATTGGTGTATCAAATTTTGCTCATTCCAACTTCAAAGGTTTTTTTGATAATTAGCTATAATTAGCTTACTATTGATATATAAGTTAGAGATAACAAATCCATGAAAATCCTTGGATGTCTAAACAAATCCATAAAAGTCTGAGATATATGTCTAAACAAATCCATAAAAGTCTGAGATGGATGTCTAAACAAATCAATGAAAGTCCATGTGGATTTATAAAAGTCTATAAAAATCCATGAAAATCCGTCACTTAAAAAATGTCTTTAAATGTCCTCAAGAATCCTAATTAATCCTAATTGAATAAACCCTCCTGAGTGATGTAGTCAAGAAGATCCATTTTCTCCATATTTCCATTTGTGGAGTTAGATGAAAAGTCATCTTTACTAGAGTAATTTTCTCCCTGACTCTATTCCTCTTCTTCATTAGTACCTTTACTCTTGTGGGAGGAGGCAAAGACAATGAAGTTAGCTATGAGTTATTCATCATCCGAAGAATCATCTCTCTTATTGGAGTCATCACTTCCACTCCAATTGGTGGCCATCACTCTCCCTTTATTGTTCTTCAAATTTCCACAATCGGGAGCGATATGTCCTATGCCACCACACTCAAAGCATTGGATCCCTTCCTTTCACTCCTCTCTTGCCTAGGCTCAAACCTCTTGAAGGGAGTCTTTTTTTTCAAGTCTTGGCCCTTGGATCTAAAACCTTTCTTCTCGGACGTGTAGAATTTCTTGAACCTTCTCATCAACAAGGCTATGTCTTCGTCCGAGTCATCATTCTCCTCCTTCTCAACTTTAGAGGCTTTCAAAGCAATTCTCTTTTGCCTTTTAAGAGGTGTGGAGGTAGGACCCTTTCTAGACTCATAAGCTAGAAGTCTCCCAATCACCTCACTCAGCTTCATATCCTTGTACCCACTATTTTCTTCTAAAGCGGTAACCTTGGATTCAAATCTTTCGAGGAGAGATCTCATAATCTTTTGCTTGATTCTCCTATCCGAATAAGGGTCACCAAGTTGATGACTTTTGTTGACTATGTCCATCAACTTGATCTCGAAATCGTTAAAGCACTCATTCTCCTCCATCCTAAGCGTCTCAAATTGAGTTTGGAGGACTTGAAGCTTAGAGTCCTTGACCACTTCGGTTCCCTCATGAGAGGATGTCCCACACTTCATTAGCTATCCTAGTGTTTTGAATTAATTTATATTGGTTCTCATCCATTGAACATAGGATGGCATGCATTGCCTTTCTATTTCATTTCGATGCCTCAAACTCTTACGCGTTCCATTGCACCTTAAGCTTGAGTACATACTCTCCTCCAGCCGTAGAAGTCATCATCGGTGATGTGTAGCCTTCTTCAACCGACATCCATGCCTTATCACAGATTTGGCAAATATACGACTCCATCTTGCCTTACAAGAGGCATAATTCAACCCGGTGAGTAAGGGAGGTCTTGTGCTAGAAGCACCCTCGTTGCCACCACCATTTCCACCGTTTCCTCTCAAAGTGTATATGAATGAATGAAATGAATGCAAATGTATGAATGATCAAAAATCACACAAAATGCAAAAAACACTAAAATGAGCAAAGGATCACTTACGCGTCCAGACCGGTTCTAAAATACCACTACTAATTACTCTACTCTACCTCGGTTCTACTAAAGGGACGTGTGAGTCTTTTACCCTTTGCAATCGTACAAGTCGTTAAACTAGTATAGTGTACAAAGTAAAGGGTATCGTTCCCACGAAGGATTAGCAAATTTACACCTAACTAGATAGACTCTAAAACTCTCGAATTTATGCTATTGAAGGTCTAATTAAATTAACTAAAATGATCAACACATTAACTATGCTAAGATTGGAAATGGCTATGGTTACAATTACAACTATTGGGTTCAAATTCTAGATTAAAAGTTGTTAGGGAATAGATTCATTCAAGTAACAACCTATTAGCTAATGAATCATCCATTAAGCTCATTCACAAAGACCCTAACATGCATCTATTCATGTGAAATTTTAAGGCATTAAATCCTCAACTTTAATCATAATCTAAGATTAGAAGAGTGATTAAATGAGGTTTTCTCAAGGGTGTTAGTAAAGATTCACAAGTTAGTAATCTCTACAACATAGATGGCATAAGAGGTACATGCATAAATGGTCTTAATTGCATATAAGTTCATCAAGTTTATTGTGCATCAAATGATAGATTGGTGGTTGCAACCACCACTCATAAATGAATTAAAGAGCACATACATAACTTGAGAAGGTGAATACATATGATTGATTATATAGCAAGGTTAATTATAAGAATTACATCTAATCCCCTAACAAGGAGGATTTAGTTACACATAGAATCAAAGCTACTAAGAGATACAATTGAAGGAAACATCACCGGTTGTAATTCTTGTGAAGTGGAAATGATCCTTTTTGCAATCCAAGTAACACTTCTTCTATGGCAACTTGAAGTAACTATACTGAGGTACCAAAATGGGTGTTTGGTTGCCTAGAGAGTAGCCAAGAAAACTATCTTGGCTTTTCTATATAAAAATTTAATGATGACTATATCTCTTGATCTATATCTAAAACTCCATGTAACTAACTAAAACTTTATCTCTATTTCTCTATCTAGCTCTCTATTCTCAGTGTGGTGGTTGAGAGCATTCATAGAGAAGTTAATTCCCTCCATCCTATGCATAGTGGTGAGAGAAGGCCTTCCAAGGACAATAGGTGGCAAAAGGGCTTGATTTGATTGGCTTTGGGACAAGGTTCGATCCACTTGCAGCTCGTCAGAGTCCTCGGCAAATATGTGTTACGGCTTTTTTCCCGTGACATGAACCCGCCAAAGTTTATGTCCCTTTCTGGCGGACTCGTTCCGCGGGAATGTTCTCTTTGAGAGAATACGTTAGAACCCGCCAGAGGTTGCCGCGGGTTTGTGCCGCGGCTTCTTTCCTGCTGGGTAGAAAGCCTGGACTCGCCGAAATGGTTTGAGTGAATTCCCGCGGCTTCATGCTGCGGCTTTATTCTAGCTGGGCAGAGGGTCTGAACTCGTCGGAATGATGTTGAGTGTGCCGTGGCTTCGTTCAGCGGTTTTATTCCCACTGGTGGCTTTGGGTGATGAACCCGCCGACCTTTACTTCTTCTATTTACTGCCTTTTTTGCCCTTTTTTTATCACTTTGGACCAAAATGCCCTTGAAACGCCTGAGTTACCTAAAAAGACTTATTTACAACGTTAAATACATAAAATGCTCGGAAAACGGTTACAAAAACCGAGTAAAGGGCGCGCTAAATGTGAACATTTGGAGCGCGATCAATCACCTAAGTATATCTAAAAACCCGCTCTGATACCAATTGAAACTAATAATGCATGGTGTGAATAAAACTATCTAGAGGGGGTGAATAGATTTTAAACGATTATTACCAATTTTCGTGATTAGTCAATATTACGAAAATACCTCAATCTAGTCAAAGCAATAAATCAAGTATAAAGTGTGGAATTTAAATAACACTTTATTTTTACGTGGAAACCTTCAACAAGGAAAAACCACGGGATGTTATTGATCGTGGTCCAAATGTTCACATTTAGCGCTCCCTATTCCTATCTTTTGTGTTCGTTTCCAAGCACTTTTGTGTACATAATAGGTGTTTTAGTTATGTGTAGGTAAATGTCCCACAAAGTGTAGGGAAAAATATGGTCAACGCAGCGGAAGCGAGACTAAAAAAGGAGTTTAGTATAGTTTAAATTTTTTCCATAATTTGAACCTTAACCCTCTAATTAATTAACATATAATACTAAAGATATCATACCTTTGTCGCGTGATCCGATTGACATTGCGTCGATGGTAATCCGCAAGATCTTCCAATCCAATCACGAACGTGAATCACCTAGGAGCGTGGTCTCCCTTCTCTTTGAATTGTGTACCTGAGGATGGATTAACAAAACTTTTTCTTTTTCGTTAGTCACAACAAATTCCAAGAGGCTACAAAGAATGTTCCGGTCACTTTTGAATTCACAATCGTTAGATCGAAACTCGCGTGAACCTTATTCGAAATTGTGCACAAAACCTTTTGATATAAAAGTTACTAGTGCACTATCGAAATAAGAACAAACTTTTCTCTCTTTTCCTCTTGGCTGAATTCTCACACTAATCTAAGAGTTGGATTCTATTTTTCTCTAACAAAAGAAAAAAACTCTTAAACATAAGACCTAGGGTTAGCCGCATTCTTTTCAAATTGTAGGGAAAAATACCGTAGTACACGCAGCGGAAGCGAGACTAAAAATAGATTTAGTAACTTTTAAAAAAATTTCCTTTTATGAACCTTAAACCCTTTAATCAATTAAACATATATATTATCTAACAAAAGAATAATACCTTTTGTCGTGTGATCCGATTGACTTACGTCGATGGTAATCCGCAAGATCTTCAATCCTAGCACGAACGTGGATCACCTAGGAGCGTGGTCTCCCTTTTCCTTTGAATTGCAAACCTGTGAATGGATAAACAAACTTTTCTTTTCTTTGTTAGTCACAAAAACAATCAAAAGAATACTAAGATTATTCCGGTCACTTTTGAGTTCTCAATCTAATGATCGAAACTCGCGTGAACCTAGATCGATGTTGTACACACAAGCTTATTGATGAATAAGCAAAAAGTATACCATCAAAGAATAATCGATCACTCTTTTATGTTTTTAGTAGAAATAAAATAATCTATCTTATGAATTGAGAAGAAGAAGAAATTTGTATCTCTAGCACAATGCTTGCTTGTGGTGGCCGAATTCTATAATTACACATATATAGGTGGCCAATTTTTCTTTCCTTCTTTCTATTAGGGTTGCCGAAAATACTACACTAAAAGGGACTAGGGTTGCCGCAATACTCAAGCCTAAAAGAGTTTGTATTGCACCCTAATTCCTATTTAGTTTAAGAATTCAAACCCTAATCCAACTCATAGATCTTTTATTCTTTTATTTGACTAAATAAAAAGACTTCTTATTTGATTAAATAAATAAAATTAATTATTTATTTTCTTACCAAACAAGTCTTTTAATTTTAGTATACTACTACCAATAGTATAACTCTAGGAATTATATTTCCTAATCAGAAAAGATTTGTTTCTTAATTAAACAATTAATTAATAAATTAATTAATTCTTATTTAATTAAACAATGAAACAAAATAATATATAGGCTAATATATTAACCCTTGCCGCCCCACTTGTTTAAAATAGGGCCTTATATTATTTTCTCATTTCATTTAATCCATTGGACTTTAAATAAAAAGCCCACATGTGAACCAGACCCATTCTTACTAAAAGAAACAAGCCCACATGCCATTCATTAATATATAAATATAATTGAGCAGCCCATTACATAAATAATGTGCAAATTATATTCTTAATATATTAAATGCAATTCTAGACGGACCCTTAAATTGGTCCGGTAGAATATATCAAGTGATCCATGCAAGTCCGTATGGATTGGGGATCTTGGCGGGCTATCTAAATTTAAGCTTCAATAGACATAACCTAATCACAATCAACAAATGATTCACTTAGGTCCGATCCATTAATTTTAACTCATTCCACTAAAGAGCTAAAATTGAACTCTTAAATAAAGATAGAAAAGGAAGATGTTCCTCATTCATACCCTAGACAATCAAGTTGGAGATAGTGTATCCTCGTGATTAATATTAGTAATCGCCAAGAGTTCATAGACCGCCTATAACTCTCCAAGTTACCATATTTACTCATATGACCACGTTTTGAACTTGGATATTTTGACTTGTCCAGAAGCCATGTTTTCAATAGACACTATCGAAAACTCAACGTTGAGATTTAATATCCAATTACCTCAAAACATCCATATGATGATATTATACTCTCATTTAATAAATGGAGCCACGATGTCCATATCTATAAATGAAGTCCTCTATCGATTAACAAATGAATATCACCAAACTATCGAGGATAGACTATGCGATATAATCGTACTCATTGATAACTCAAATGATATCACTTGCAACCATAAGTCCATCATTTATCTCAGGATTAAGATAGACTCTCCGATTGTCCTGATAATGAAAAGACTTTTATCTACTGACAGTTATAGATAAAGTATTTCATTGTGATCCAGTTCAATGCACCCAGTGCACTAGATTCTTTTGCTCGAAGACACTCCGATGATTTTAGACTCATCATATCTCATTTGATCCCACTCAAATGCTAGCAAAAGAATTCTACAACTTTAACAAGATAAAGGTGCCCAACCTTTAACTTAAGTTGTGAACAATATTCAAGACTAACTAAAGAATTGTGTCTACCACATACATATCCAGATGTACGAACAATTCTTCTTTTCTCATAGTCTTTAGACCTTATGATTATTTACTTTGACAATTTTAATATTAAACTATAAATGCTATAAGATTTGTTAAACCAGAAATCACTTTATTAATATGAAAAAGATTGTTAATTACAACATTACACTCTTGCTATTAAGCATAATCCTAACACAAAGAATATATAATATATGTGCAGCGACCACTTGCCATATTAAAGTATTAGTACTAAAAATCAAGAATGATATATCTATATATTTTTATATATGCGGCGCCCAAGTGCCATCACTCTTTTATACTATTTATATCATATTATATATATCATAATATCATATTATATATATTTATAATATATATATCCGGCTGCCATATATATTTATATTATATATATATATATATATATTAGCTATATATATATCATGTGGCCGAAAATCTTCTACCATGTAGGATTTGTGTCTTTTGACCTAAATCCTAACCCTAGGTAAATTTCCTTAGAATTCCAAACCCTAATCCAACTCTTTAGTGTATTTGTGACTATATCAAAGACTTCCTAATTTGACTAAATAAATAAATTCCCTTTATTTATCTACTTACCAAATAAAGTCTTTAATATTTAACATACTACTACCAATAGTATAACTCTAGGAAACATATTTCCTTATCAGAAAAAGATTTTGATTCTCAATTAAATGATTAACTAATAAATTAATTAATTTCCATTTAATCAATCAATAAAATAAAATAATATTTTAGACTATTATTCTAGTCTTGCCGCCCATACCATGTACATGGGCCTAATATTATTTTCTTATTTTATTTAATCCATTAGACTTGAAACAAATTATAGCACGGTGTGTATAAAACTATCTAGAGGGGGGGGGGGGGGTGAATAGATTTTAAGCTTATTACCCAATTTTTCGTATTAAGTCAAAATTACGAATTTACCCCTAACTAGATAAAGCAACAAATCAAGTATAAAATGCGGAAATTAAATAAGACTTGATTTTTACGTGGAAACCCTCACGGGAAAAACCACGGGCTAGTAAGTAAGCCACACTCGAACCTCGAATCCACTAAATGTGTAAAACGATTACAACCTAATCCCGGAAGTAATCACACACCTACCTAATCCCGGTATGAGTGAACCTAGTCCAATTTGCTTGCGATCTAAGCAACCTAATCCCGGATGCTACACACAAGACTTACTTTCTCTATGAAGAGAATAACAACCCTAAGTGAATATATGAATATCCAAAATGCAACATAGAGCAAGGGAAACCCTATATGCTTATCTAAGATGATTAATATGCAATTAGAGCAATCCTAGATATCAAAACTAAATGACATGTCAAATAGTTTAGCTAATCAAGATTAAGCACAAAACCTAATTAGCTATCACAATACAACTTCTCAAACATACATCATACTAATCTCAAACTTGTATTCAAAGTATATAAAATAACATACAAGTAATTAAATGAGATTGCTTGTTAAGAGAAACACAAAATATGTAAAATATTAGTGAAAAGCTTACCAAGCAAAGTATGATGAAGAATCCATGCAAGATGTCATCTAGATGATCAAGGATGATGCTAGATGATGATTGATGATCATGAAAAAGTGTTTGAGTAAACAAAAAATGAGTTCTTTGGAATTTTTCTTCTCTTTGAAAAATATCCTAAGTATAGAATCTGAATATGAACTCATCTAATTGACCTAAAGTCAAAGTGGCATATATATAGGGGGCCAAAACAAGGTGTGGTTGTTTTGATAAGTTGGCCTCATGTTTGCCTTGGGCGCTGTATGTAGAGCGCCTCTTGTACAGCGCTTGTACAGCGCTCATGCTCTGTTCTCACGGGAAAACAGAGTGGCGCTGTACGTAGAGCGCTTTGTACAGCGCCTGTACAGCGACCCAACAGCGACCGAATTAAATCGATCAGGTCTGAACAGCGCTCAATGGGCGCTATTCGTACAGCACTTTTGTAGAGCGCTTTTGGGAGCGCCCAATGCAAAAATGCAATCCTAAGTCTAAGCATGACAAGGCAATTGGATATGCAAGATGCAATCAAACTTAACATGCAAAAAGAGATGTTAATGAACATTAATGCACAAAAATAAGACACACAACATACAAGTATTAAACATATGCATGAGTTGTGAGTGTGTGCAACTATCTCTTCAAGACAAGTAAGCACAAAGAAATATACCTTCGGTGCTTATCAATACGAGGTCTTCAAAGGGCTTCGAACAATAAACCCGATACCTAGGCTACCCTTACAAAGAACCCCAACATGTGGTTTGTCCACGAAATGAGCCAATCAACAAATGGGAACCTTACAATCTCCCCCTTTGGCTATTTCGTGACAAAACCACCACTCACATTGATTCCTCACATTAAAATAGAAACAACGGGATAACTATGATATTCTATAGTACAAAGAGATAAGAAAATAAAACTTCAAGTTTTCAATCTCTTGTAGAATAATCAAACCCTGAAAAGAAAGTTTCTAACATTTCCAATACAAGTAAAAAGTTAGATGAATCAAGTGAGAACAAAAACAAGCATTTGTATTTTAAAAGTTTAGGCACAACATTATGAAATGTATGTGTATGCAATGCTCCCCTTCAACGGGTTACTCCCCCTCAATGAATGTTCTCCCCAATATGCAAAATTGCCTCTATTTTGCAACTCCCCTTACCATATCCTACTCCCCCTTTTTGTCATGATATAGGCAAAGGAGTAGTCCCCAACCGAGTCACTCATAGCAACGAGAGATAGAAGCATGCAAGATATTTGCAAATATATATAAGTCACTTTATGCACCTCAATTAATTGAAGAGAAACAAGGAGATTTATTTGAAAGAAAATGTGTGAATCAAACATGCTTTGCATACAAGACATGTAGCATTCAAGTCCAAAATACAATGGTATTTGGCAAAGCAAATGACAAAGGTTTCTAATAAGAATTCAAACCAATTTCACCAATGTCATGAGTAAAGCAAGGATATAGAATATATTGATTTCAATTTAAGAACAACTATATCCAACTTTATAAGCGAAACATGGCATGAGCGACTTTGCACCCTTTTTGATTTTTTCGGATAAGATATCCGTATGATAGTAGCCATGTTCAACCAATAAAGAAAGAGAGACATTTGGAATTTAAATTCCTTTGAACGGATACAATATCCTTTATTCATTTTGAGTCTCATAAGCTTTCACACAAGGTTTTGCATTTTAAGAATATGCAATCATCAATTCATGCTTTTCATGTGAGCATGTTATATGAATTTCATGCTTTTTCATTTGACATTAGCATGTTATTTAAGAATCATCATGTCATGGAGATAATCATAGGTCATTCAAATCATACTTCCTACATACATCTCCTAGTCCAAAAATGCATGTTTGAACATAAATATGACATGGATTGTAAACAAGCAAGGTTCACACTTATTGAATTGAAAACATATATACATATGTGCAACCAAGCTTAGTCAAACAATTAAAAGAAGAGGCATAAGATATTTCAAATTTTTTGCAAGTGACAAGAATGCAAAATAGCTCTCTTTGCTTGAGTTCCCCATAAGGGGTCAATCATAGAACATCACTCCGCAAGACATATCCCAATAGATCTACTAAGAGTTTTTAATCGAGTAGCATCTAAGGGTTTAGTAAATAAGTCCGCAAGTTGATCATTAGTACCTACATGTTCAAGTACTATGCATTTATTTTCAACAAGCTCTCTAATGAAGTGATGACGGATGTCAATATGCTTAGTTCTAGAATGTTGTACCGGATTCTTGGAAATATTAATAGCACTCATGTTATCACAAAAGAGAGTGAGAGTACCTTGGTTGAATCCGTAGTCTACTAGCATTTGCTTCATCCATAGGAGTTGTGTGCATCCACTCCCCGCGGCTATGTACTCAGCCTCGGCCGTGGACAAGGAAATCGAGTTTTGCTTCTTGCAAAACCAAGACACCAAGTTGTTGCCTAGGAAGAAGCAACCGCCCGATGTGCTTTTCCTATCATCATAATTTCCTGCCCAATCCGCATCACTAAAGCCTAAAAGACTAGCATTAGTGTCAAAAGAGTACCAAATCCCATAGTTGGAAGTCCCATTCACATAGCGAATGATTCTCTTTACAGAAGATAGATGGGACTCCTAGGGATCCGCTTGGTACCTAACACACACACCCACACTAAAAGAAATATCGGGCCTACTTGCGGTCAAATAAAGCAAGCTACCTATCATGCCCCGATATAGAGTTTGTTCCACACTTTTACAACTAGCATCATTGCTTAGCTTCAAAGTGGTACTCATGGGTGTATCACAATGTTTGGCATTCTCTAAACCAAACTTCTTCACTAGGTTTTTGGCATATTTGGCTTGGGTTATGAAATACCATCATCTAATTGCCTAATTTGCAAACCTAGGAAGTAACTAAGCTCACCAACAAGACTCATCTCAAATTCATGAGACATGACATCAACAAATTGTTGGACCTTGGTGTTGTTGGTGGAGCCAAACACTATATCATCAACATATATTTGAGCTATGAAAAGCTCATCATTGTTTCTTTTGATGAATAGTGTCTTGTCAACACTACCACGTGTGTAATCATTGTCAACAAGAAATTGAGTGAGGCGCTCATACCAAGCCCTCGGTGCTTGTTTCAACCCATATAGAGCCTTCTTGAGGCGATAGACATGGTTAGGGTGGTGAGCATCCACAAACCCCTTGGGTTGTTCAATAAACACTTCCTCTTACAAGAAGCCATTGAGGAAGGCACTCTTGACATCCATTTGGTGCAATTTGAACTTGTGCACACAAGAAATGGACAAGAGAAGCCTAATAGACTCTAAACGGGCAACGGGAGCAAATGTCTCCTCAAAGTCGATACCCTCAATTTGAGAGTACCCTTGTGCTACAAGTCTAGCCTTGTTCCGCACTATGTTGCCATCCTCATCGGATTTGTTCCTAAATATCCATTTAGTGCCTATGACATTAGTGGTCTTAGGCCTAGGAACTAGAGTCCAAACCTCATTCCTTTCGAATTGGTTTAGCTCTTCTTGCATGGCAAGAACCCAAAATTCATCATTTAAGGCTTCTTCAACCTTTTTGGGTTCAATTTGAGAGGTGTAGCATGTGTAGCTAATAAGATTAGCAAGTTGACGTCTAGTCCTAACACCCTTATTTACATCTCCAATAACATCCTCTTTGTTATGGAGTCTTCTAACCCATGGAGCGGGTTCATTAGAGTCCAAGAGAGGGACTCTAGTAGTGGGTTGTGTGACTTCATCATTTTCATTAGATGTCCCAACATTGGGAGTCACCACAACCCTCTCCAAATGAGAGTCATCATTTAAAATTTCCTCCTCCTCATGGTCATTAGACTTGAGCCTTGTATCATCAATGACAACATTCGATGATTCCATGACGGTTCGAGTCTTCAAGTTGAAAACTCTATAGGCTCTACTATTCAAGGCATAGCCAATAAAGATACCCTCATCACTCTTAGCATCAAACTTGCCAAGTTGATCACGGTCATTTAAAATGTAGCATTTGCTTCCAAATGTGTGGAAGTAGCTAACATTTGGCTTCCTACCCTTCCATAACTCATAGGAGGTGTTTCTAGATCTGGGCCTTAGGAAAACACGATTCCCTATATAGCAAGCCGTATTGACGGCTTCGGCCCATAGGTTCCTAGGGACATTGTTGCTAAGCAACATCACTCGGGCCATCTCTTGAAGGACCCTATTCTTCCTCTCAACAACTCCATTTTGTTAAGGTGTCTTAGGAGCCGAGAACTCATGGGAGATGCCTAAGCTATTGCAATAGCTTTCAAAAGAGGCATTCTCAAATTCCCTTCCATGGTCACTTCTAATCCGTTTAATGCTTTTAATGTTAGAATTCATTTCATTTTGTATTTTAGTACAAAGCATTTTAAACTTATCAAAAGTTTTGGATTTTTCTCTAAGAAAATATGTCCATGTAAATCTAGAGAAATCATCAACACAAACAAAAATGTATCTCTTTCCACCTAAACTTTCGGTTTGCATAGGACCCATAAGATCCATGTGGAGAAGCTCTAGGGGCTCCTTGGTGGCGAGATACTTGCCCTTTTTGTACATGCTTTTAGTTTGTTTTCCTTGTTGGCAAGGTCCACAAATACCATTGGCTTTCTTCCCAAGCTTAGGGAGGCCACGCACACACTCGAACTTTCCAAGGGATCTTAAATCCCTAAAGTTCATGTGGCTAAGTCTTTCATGCCACAACTCTATTTGCTCATCCATGGACACATTGTTTGAAACTATTCTAGCTTCAAGACAATACCAATTGTCGCTAGATCTCATACCTTTCAACAAGGTTGTCCATCAGGCTTTAGGATCGAGCAATCATCTTTACAAAACAAGACGGAATATCCTTCATCACTTAGATGTGAAATGCTTATTAATTTGGCTTTCAAGCCATCAACAAATAAAGCATCGGATAAGGAGGGTAATCCGGGAACGGAAATGATTCCTTTCCCTACAACCTTCTTTTTGGATCCATCACCAAAAGTGACATATCCTCCTTCCTCCATAACAAGAGTCTCGAAGAAACTCTTATTTCCCGTCATGTGCCTAGAGCACCCACTATCTAAATACCAAAAATTAGAAGAATTTGCCTTCAAGGCTATTTGAGCAACATGGCAAACATTTTCATTCTTTCTAATCCACCTAGAAACAATCTTAGCTTTCTTAGTGGTCTTTGGTACATGGGCTCTAGATGTCCTAGGATCATGCATAATAATATTATCATTCCTAGGAACATGCATCATGGCTCTTTTCTTTTTCTTCTCTATCATGCTTCTAGTTTTGCACATTTTTATATATCAAAAGCAATGTGGTCTAATATGACCATCAAATCCACAAAAGTGACATATAGGAGTAAAATAAGGAATCATACCTTGTCCTTGTCTTTGTGGATGAAAGGGTTCAATCCTTCTTCGTTGTTGAACCGGTCTAGATTGCTTCCTAGCTTGAGGTTGCATGATAGGTCTCTTTCCTTTGTGAGCCAATTGTGGAGGAATGTTGGCTTGAGGGACCCTAGGGGGTTGAGCTTGAGTTTGCCTTCTTGGCCCCATCTTCACTTGTGCATTTGAACATTGTCCTACTTCTAACTTCTTCCTAGGAATTTGCACATATGAAGTTTCTTCGTTCTTCAAACCCTTGACAAACACGGTCTTCTTAGAGGTTAAGATCTTCTTGCCATCTTCATACCCAAAACCCCTCTTGTCACATGGACTCTTTCCAACACCAAGCATATGGTCAAGCTTCTTGGTGCTAGAATCCACCCTAGTCATAGAATCTCTAACTTCTTCAAGCCCCCTCTTTAGACTTTCTTCATTCCTCCTAGATAAGAATAACTCCTCTCTTAGCTTATCTTCCATCTTCTTGAATTTTTCCACTTGTTCACCTAAGTGGTCATTATGAGATGCAAGCTCAAGATTTTCTTCTCTCAACATCTTGATCTTTCTTGTGCTCTTGATTGCTAAATCATTAAACTCGGTATGGCATTTAGCAAGCACCTTTTTCTCCACAAAACTACTTATGGAGTTAGACGAGGAATCACTTTCTTCTTCACTTGAGTCATTTTCCTCTTGACTCATTTCCTCTCTCTCACTAGCACTTTTGCTTTTATGGGAGGAGGCAAAAGCTAGGAGATTAGCCATGAGCTCTTCATCACTTGAAGACTCATCTCCCTCAATGGAGTCATCACTACTTCCACTCCAAGTGGCGGCCATCACTTTTCCCTTTTTCCTCTCATTGTGATTTGCACATTCGGGGGCAAAGTGACCTATGCCACCACACTCGAAACATCGGACCCCTTTCCTTTCGGTCCTTTCTTGCCTAGGTTCAAACTTCTTGAAAGAGCCCTTTTTCTTCAAATCTTGACCTTTTGATCCAAAGCCCTTTCTTCTAAACTTCATAACCTTGTTGAACCTTTTTACAAACAAGGCAAGGTCTTCATCCGAGTCAACCTTCTTTGCCTCATTTTCATCCTTAGAGGTTTTTAAAGCAATTCCTTTTTGCTTTTTAGTGGGTGTGGAGATAGGCCCTTTCCTAGACTCATAAGCTAGAAGTCTCCCAATCACCTCACTCGGCTTCATATCCTTATATCCACTATATTCTTCTAAAGCCGTCACCTTCGATTCAAACCTATCGGGTAGAGATCTCATAATCTTTTGCTTGATTCTCCTATCCGAATATGGATCACCAAGTTGATGGCTTTGGTTGACTATATCCATCAACTTGATCTCGAAGTCGTTGAAGCACTCATTCTCCTCCATCTTAAGCATCTCGAATTGAGTTTGGAGGACTTGAAGCTTAGAGTCCTTCACCACTTTGGTTCCCTCATGTGCAATCTCTAGGATGTCCCAAGCCTCCTTAGCTATCCTAGTATTTTGAATCAATTTATATTGATTTTCATCCATAGCACACAAGATGGCATGCATCGCCTTCCTATTCCACTTTGAAGCCTCAAACTCTTGCGCGTTCCATTGCGCCTTAGGCTTCAATACTTCTTCTCCTCCACCATCGGAAGTCATCTTGGGTAGATCATATCCGTCTTCCACCGCCATCCATGCACGGTCATGAATTTGGCATATGTAGGATTCCATCTTCCCTTTCCATTGGGAATAGTTCAATCTGGTAAGAAGTGGAGGCCTTGTGCTTGAGGCACCTTCGTTGCCACCACCATTTCCACCGTTTCCACTCATAGTGTTTATGAATGAATGAAATGAATGCAAATGTATAAATGATCAAAAATCACACAAAATGCAAAACACACCAAAATAAGCAAGGATCACCTATGTATGTCTAGGAACCCGCTCTGATACCAATTGAAACAAATTATAGCACGGTGTGTATAAAACTATCTAGAGGGGGGGTGAATAGATTTTAAGCTTATTACCCAATTTTTCGTATTAAGTCAAAATTATGAATTTACCCCTAACTAGATAAAGCAACAAATCAAGTATAAAATGCGGAAATTAAATAAGACTTGATTTTTACGTGGAAACCCTCACGGGAAAAACCACGGGCTAGTAAGTAAGCCACACTCGAACCTCGAATCCACTAAATGTGTAAAACGATTACAACCTAATCCCGGAAGTAATCACACACCTACCTAATCCCTGTATGAGTGAACCTAGTCCAATTTGCTTGCGATCTAAGCAACCTAATCCCGGATGCTACACACAAGACTTACTTTCTCTATGAAGAGAATAACAACCCTAAGTGAATATATGAATATCCAAAATGCAACATAGGGCAAGGGAAACCCTATATGCTTATCTAAGATAATTAATATGCAATTAGAGCAATCCTAGATATCAAAACTAAATGACATGTCAAATAGTTTAGCTAATCAAGATTAAGCACAAAACCTAATTAGCTATCACAATACAACTTCTCAAACATACATCATACTAATCTCAAACTTGTATTCAAAGTATATAAAATAACATACAAGTAATTAAATGAGATTGCTTATTAAGAGAAACACAAAATATGTAAGACATTAGTGAAAAGCTTACCAAGCAAAGTATGATGAAGAATCCATGCAAGATGTCATCTAAATGATCAAGGATGATGCTATATGATGATTGATGATCATGAAAAAGTGTTTGAGCAAACTAAAAATGAGTTCTTTGGAATTTTTCTTCTCTTTGAAAAATATCCTAAGTATAGAATCTGAGTATGAACTCATCTGATTGACTTAAAGTCAAAGTGGCATATATATAGGAGGCCAAAACAAGGTGTGGTCGTTTTGATAAGTTGGCCTCATATTTGCCTTGGGCGCTGTACGTAGAACGCCTCTTGTACATCGCTTGTACAGCGCCCCTACTCTGTTCTCACAGGAAAATAGAGTGGCGCTGTACGTAGAGCGCTTTGTACAGCGCCTGTACAGCGAACGAACAGCGACCAAATTAAATCGATCAGGTCTGAATAGCGCTCAATGGGCGCTGTTCGTACATCGCTTCTGTAGAGCGCTTTTGGGAGCGCCCAATGCAAAAATGCAATCCTAAGTCTAAGCATGACAAGGCAATTGGATATGCAAGATGCAATCAAACTTAACATGCAAGAAGAGATGTTAATGAACATTAATGCACAAAAATAAGACACACAACATACAAGTATTAAACATATGCATGAGTTGTGAGTGTGTGCAACTATCTCTTCAAGAAAAGTAAACACAAAGAAATATACCTTCGGTGCTTATCAATACGAGGTCTTCAAAGGGCTTCGAACAATAAACCTAATAACTAGGCTACCCTTACAAAGAACCCCAACATGTGGTTTGTCCACGAAATGAGCCAATCAACAAATGGGAACCTTACAAGACTTTAATTAAAAAGCCCACATGTGAACCAGACCCATTCTTACCAAAAGAAACAAGCCCACATGCCTTTCATTAATATATTAATATAATTGATCAGCCCATTAAATAAATAATGTGCAAATTATATTCTTAATATATTAAATACAATTCTAGATGGACCCAAAAATTGGTCTGGTAGAATATATCAAGTGATCCATGCAAGTCCGTGTGGATTGGGGATCTTGGCGGGCCTATCTAAATTTAAGCTCCAATAGACATAACCCAATCACAATCAACAAATGATTCACTTAGGTTCAATCTATTAATTTTATTTCATTCCACTAAAGAACTAAAATTGCACTATTAAATAAAGATGGAATAAGTAAATGATTCTCATTCATACCCTAGACAATCTTATAAGAGATGGTGTATCCTCGTGAAGAATATCAGTAATCGCCAAGAGCTCATAGACCGCCTATAGCTCTTCAAGTTACCATATTTCCTCATATGACCACATTTTGAACTTGGATATTTTGACTTGTCCAGAAGCCATGTTTCAATAGACACAATTGAAAACTTAACGTTAAGATTTAATATCCAATACCTCAAAACATCCATATGATGATATTCTACTCTCATTTAATAAATGGAGCCACGATGTCCATATCTATAAATGAAGTCCTCTATCGATTAACAAATGAATACCACCAAACTATCGAGGATAGACTATGCTATATAATCGTACTCATAGATAACTCAAATGATAACACTTGCAACCATAAGTCCATCATTTATCTCAGGATTAAGATAGACTCTCCGATTTTCCTGATAATGAAAAGACTTTTATCTACTGACGGTTCTAGATAAAGTATTTCATTGTGATCCAGTTCAATGCACCTAGTGCACTAGATCTTTTACTCAAAGCCACTTTGATGATTTTAGACTCATCATAACACATTTGATCCCACTCAAATGCCAGTAAAAGAATCTACAACTTTAACAAGATAAAGGTGTCCAACCTTTAACTTAAGTTGTGAACATTATTCAAGACTAACTAAAGAATTGTGTCTACCACATACATATCCAGATGTATGAACAATTCTTCTTTTCTCATAGTCTTTTGACCTTATGATTATTTACTTTTGACAATTATAATATTCAAACTATAAATGCTATAAGATTTGTTAAACCAGAAATCACATTATTAATATGAATAGATTGTCAAAAACACTATTACACTCTTTGCTATTGAGCATAATCCTAACAATCTCCCACTTGCGCTATAGTAAATGTGTCATATCTCTCATTCCCATGTACCCCTATATACAATTTCCCTTAAAAGATAATACTTCCTATCAATGTGTTTTCCTCTCTAACGACTTCTTGGTTCTTTCAAATTAGCCACTGCTCACTGTTGTCACAGTAGATAGTGTTCAGCTTATTCGCACTGGGAACCACTTCCAAGTCAATCAAGAATTGGCGGAGCCAAACAGCCTCTTTGGTAGCCTCACATGCAGCAACATACTCAGCTTCCATGGTGGAATCAACAAAACATGATTGCTTAATACTCCTCCATATGACTTCTCCTCCTCCAATAGTAAACACAGTTCCTGATGTGGATTTTCTGGAGTCAGAATCTGATAGGAAATCAGAATCTGTATACCTAACGAGAATCAAATCCCCTCTAGAGTATACAAGCATATTATCTCTCGTTCTCTTGAGATACTTGAAAATATGCTTGACTGCCGTTCAATGATCAGGACCAGGTTTCGATTGAAACCTGCTAACTATGCCAACAGCAAAACAAATATCTGGTCTAGTGCAAAGCATTGCATACATGAGACTTCCAACTGCCGAGGCATATGGAACTCTACTCATGAATAGCTCTTCATACTCGTTCTTAGGAACTTGCTCCTTAGAAAGTTTGATTCCATGTCTGAAAGGTAACATACCTTTCTTGGAATCCTACATGGAAAACCTAGACAAGATTTTGTCTATGTATGAAGTTTGGGATAATGCAATCGTTCTATTCTTTCTATCCCTTATTACTTGGATACCTAGAATAAAACTTGCTTCTCCTAAGTCCTTCATATCAAATTATTTTGCTAACCATTCTTTTACTGATGTCAATACACCTACATCGTTTCCAATGAGTAGTATATCATCAACATAAAGAATCAGGAAAACCAACTTGTCACCCTTAATCCTCTTGTATACACAAGGTTCGTCAAGATTCTGAATAAATCCAAAACCTTTCACAGCTTGATCGAACCTTGTGTTCCAGGATCTGGATGCTTGCTTTAATCCATATATGGATTTCTGCAACTTGCATACCTTTTCCATTTGGCCCTTTTCAATGAATCCTTCTAGTTGCATCATGTAGATGCTTTCGTCAAGACTTCCATTAAGGAAAGCTGTCTTGACGTCCATTTGCCAAATCTCTAGATCTAAAGATGCTGCAATGGACAAGAGTATCCTAATGGATTTAAGCATGGCCATAGGAGAGAAGGTTTCCTCGTAATCGATACCTTCTTTCTGTGTATACCCTTTAGCTACCAATCTAGCTTTAAAGGTTTCCACCTTTCCATCCATACCTCTTTTCCTCTTGTATACCCACTTGCATCCAATGGGTTTTATCCCTTTAGGCGAGTCTACAAGGGACCAGACTTTCTTATCGAACATAGATTCAATCTCAGATTGCATTGCCTTTTGCCAATGGCGACTATCAACATCCTCCATTGCTTCCTTATACGTGTAGGGATCATCGTCGTCCGGGAGATTCTCCACTGATTCTCCCAGACCGATGTATCTTTTAGAGTGTGTTCTAACCCTCCCACTACGACGAGGAATGGCAGGTTGTTGATCTTGTGTTGGATCGGAACTTACAATTGGGTTAGGTTGTGTAACCTCTCGTGGAATTGTATCTCCTGACATCTCATTCAGGACAATTCTACTTCTAGGTACAAAATCATTCATATAGTCCTTTTCCAAAAATTTAGCATTTGTCGAAACAAATACTTTAGTTTCTTTTGGATACCCTACAAATATACATGTTTCTGAACGGGACTCCATCTTTTCTGTCTTTCCTTTTAACACATGCGCATGACAACCAAATATCCTTAAGTGTTGTAAACTAGGCTTGCGCCCAGTCCACAACTCATGCGGTGTTTGAGGAACTGACTTAGATGGTACATCGTTTAGAATGTATATAGCAGTTTGTAAAGCATATCCCCAAAAAGAAATAGGAAGTGTTGAATAACTCAACATAGACCTAACCATGTCTAAAAGAGTTCTATTTCTCTTTTCTGCTACCCCATTCTGTTGAGGTGTACCCGGTGCAGAAAATTGAGAAACTATCCCATTATCAATAAGATATTGCTGAAACTCACCAGATAGATATTCTCCACCACGATCAGATCTCAAGATTTTTATGTGTTTCTCAAGCTGATTTTCTACTTCAGCTTTGAATGCTTTGAACATGTCAAAAGCATCCGACTTATGTCGCATGAGATACACATAGCCAAATCTCGAGTAATCATCTGTAAAGGTGATGAAGTACTCATATCCGCCTCTAGCTTGAATGCTCATAGGACCACATACATCAGTGTGTATCAATCCTAAACATTCAGTGGCTCTTGTGCCTTTGGCCGAGAATGACCTTTTGGTCATTTTACCTTCCAAACAAGATTCACAAATTGGTAGATCATCAACCTTTAAGTCACTTAAAGGTCCGTCACTTACCAATCTTTTAATCCTATTAAGGTTAATATGACCTAGGCGTAAATGCCATAGGTAGGTTTCATCTATTGATAATTTTACTCTTTTATGATTAGGTTCCGTTAATACTGTGTCTAACGAGTGAGAGATATTTCTATGCAAAAAGAACAGACCATTTTCCAATGTACCTTTGCAAATAATTTTGTCATTCTTACTAATAAAAAAAACTTTATTAAAAGTAACAGAATATCCAAATTTATTTAAACAAGAAACTGAAATTAAATTCCTCTTGAATTGAGGTACATAATAAACGTCTATCAATTCTAAATGCCCACTAGAATCAATATTAACTCTAATATCTCCCACTGCACTTGCAGACACTAACGTTCCGTTGCCCAAACGCAAGTTGATTTCATTTTTATTCAGTATTTTCCTTTCCTTGAACCCTTGCAAGGAATAACAAACATGATTAGTGGCTCCAAAGTCTATGATCAAAGAATCTGTAGAATCTGCCAGAAAACATGTTTCAAGATAATTAATATTACCTTGTTCCTTCTTGTTATGGGACTTTGGGCAATTTATTTTCCAATGTCCATTTTCACCACAAAAGGAGCACTTCCTTTTGATCTTGGTTACTTTCTTGGTCTCCTTCTTGGTAGGCCCAAGTTGCTTTTTCTTCTGTTGTTCCTTGACCTTTTGACGGGCCTTAACAGTAGCAACTTTACCAACCATATGAATCTGAGATTCATAAGTAGGAGCAGGTGGTTTAGGAGCAGACAGAACAAACTTATGTTTTTCAGCTTGCAGCAACAACCCAATTTTCCTTTTCCATGTGACATAATTATCTCCAATTAAAGTGTTATCTTTCAGGATGTTCATAAGTGATGGGGTCATGATTTCTGAATAAAACAAAAATTATATGAGTAAATAATCATGATAAAGCACTTTTAAATATTTATCTTGAATTAAATAAATAACTCAATCATAAAAATTCAACGGTGATCTAACACCCATAAATGTTACGCCTCCTTTGGGAGTTCGCACCATTTACTAGTTAGACTAGGTCTCACCTAATTGTTAACATAACAACCAGCATTTTCAATTTTAGCCTTGCAATTTTATTGACAAGAACTCTTGGGAGGATATCAATAAAATTACATTGAGTGTGTTACCAAGATATCGACCCTCAATTTTCTCTCACGAAAATCCCTCCTTGGGGAGTAGATCTCGTTTGAGTCAATTGTCTAGTCTATCCTTGTAAGGAAGTATATTGCTAAATTCCATTCATGGACGCCCCTTGGGGGGATTACCAATAAATAATAAAGCTCAACTAACCTTGGAGGCCATAGGTGTTACAAAACACCTTCTCCCACTCAATTATTTAAGGCGTGTGATTAAATCCCATAGAATGATTTACCAAGTTATCTAGATGCCAATTTAGATACCTAAATCATTCAATGCATGTTCATACCAAAAGAGATATATGAGTGGCACTCCTATTCTATATGTCATGTTATCATACAATAACAAATATTGTAATATTTATGCAAAAAATAAATAGCAACAATTTTGGTCCATCCTAGAAAAGCAAGTAAATTACAATTGTTTAGGAATACAAGATCTTCAAGTGGCCATCAACCATACGCTCATCCCTCGGCTGGCCCCCATAGGCGTGCACACACCACAACCCCACAAAGGGGCTGCCGTGCGCAGCCCACCATGATTTGGGCTTGCCATGCGCAGCCCAATCCACTCCTAGGGTGCGCACGGTGCTCGTTCTTGGTTCCGGTTGCTTCCTTTTCTTCATGTCTTCGAATCTTCAATACCCGAATACATTACAGCAGTATATAAACTAATATAATATTGCAGTATTATTATTATTTTTTTAATCACTGCAGTATTTTTTACAATAAAAAACTGCACCTAAATTTAATACAATAAAAAAAAACTGCACATAATTTTAATACACTAAAATAAAAAAATAGCAACTACCAAGAAGGAATTATGGCGATGATAGACCACCCTTCTTGTTACAAACCCGAAACAAAAATACATTGAAATTCTAGGACCAAAATCGAGCAACAACAATCCACATATAAAACATATATAAATCCATACATTCACATGTAATTGTATATGCGAATACCTAGAGTGTCATCTCTTTCTAAACATGCATAATCACAATAAAAAGAAATAGATTCACGTATATATACGTTAATTAATTAAAGGGTACAACCTAGGCTCTGATACCAATTGTAGGGAAAAATACGGTCAACGCAGCGGAAGCGAGACTAAAAAAGGAGTTTAGTATAGTTTAAAATTTTTCCATAATTTGAACCTTAACCCTCTAATTAATTAACATATAATACTAAAGATATCATACCTTTGTCGCGTGATCCGATTGACATTGCGTCGATGGTAATCCGTAAGATCTTCCAATCCAATCACGAACGTGAATCACCTAGGAGCGTGATCTCCCTTCTCTTTGAATTGTGTACCTGAGGATGGATTAACAAAACTTTTTCTTTTTCGTTAGTCACAACAAATTCCAAGAGGCTACAAAGAATGTTCCGGTCACTTTTGAATTCACAATCGTTAGATCGAAACTCGCGTGAACCTTATTCGAAATTGTGCACAAAACCTTTTGATATAAAAGTTACTAGTACACTATCGAAATAAGAACAAACTTTTCTCTCTTTTCCTCTTGGCCGAATTCTCACACTAATCTAAGAGTTGGATTTTATTTTTCTCTAGCAAAAGAAAAAAAACTCTTAAGCATAAGACCTAGGGTTAGCCGCATTCTTTTCAAAGAATATATAATATATGTGCAGCGACCACTTGCCATATTAAAGTATTAGTACTAAAAATCAAGAATGATATATCTATATATTTTTATATATGCGGCCAAGTGCCATCACTTTTTTATACTATTTATATCATATTATATATATGCCATATATATTTATATTATATATATATATATATATATATATCATGTGGCCGAAAATCTTCTACCATGTAGGATTTGTGTCTTTTGACCTAAATCCTAACTCTAGGTAGATTTCCTTAGAATTCCAAACCCTAATCCAACTCTTTAGTGTATTTGTGACTATATCAAAGACTTCCTAATTTGACTAAATAAATAAATTCCCTTTATTTATCTACTTACCAAATAAAGTCTTTAATATTTAATATACTACTACCAATAGTATAACTCTAGGAAACATATTTCCTGATCAGAAAAAGATTTTGATTCTCAATTAAATGATTAACTAATAAATTAATTAATTTCCATTTAATCAATCAATAAAATAAAATAATATTTTAGACTATTATTCTAGTCTTGCCGCCCACACCATATACATGGGCCTAATATTATTTTCTTATTTTATTTAATCCATTAGACTTTAATTAAAAAGCCCACATGTGAACCAGACCTATTCTTACTAAAAGAAACAAGCCCACATGCCTTTCATTAATATATTAATATAATTGATCAGCCCATTAAATAAATAATGTGCAAATTATATTCTTAATATATTAAATACAATTCTAGATGGACCCAAAAATTGGTCCGGTAGAATATATTAAGTGATCCATGCAAGTCCGCATGGATTGGGGATCTTGGCGGGCCTATCTAAATTTAAGCTCCAATAGACATAACCCAATCACAATCAATAAATGATTCACTTAGGTTCAATCTATTAATTTTAGTTCATTCCACTAAAGAACTAAAATTGCACTCTTAAATAAAGATGGAATAAGTAAATGATTCTCATTCATACCCTAGACAATCTTATAAGAGATGGTATATCCTCGTGAAGAATATCAGTAATCGCCAAGAGCTCATAGACCGCCTATAGCTCTTTAAGTTACCATATTTCCTCATATGACCACATTTTGAACTTGGATATTTTGACTTGTCCAGAAGCCATGTTTCAATAGACACTATTGAAAACTTAACGTTAAGATTTAATATCCAATACCTCAAAACATCCATATGATGATATTCTACTTTCATTTAATAAATGGAGCCACGATGTCCATATCTATAAATGAAGTCCTCTATCGATTAACAAATGAATACCATTAAACTATCGAGGATAGACTATGCTATATAATCGTACTCATTGATAACTCAAATGATAACACTTGCAACCATAAGTCCATCATTTATCTCAGGATTAAGATAGACTCTCCGATTGTCCTGATAATGAAAAGACTTTTATCTACTGACGGTTCTAGATAAAGTATTTCATTGTGATCCAGTTCAATGCACCTAGTGCACTAGATCTTTTACTCAAAGCCACTTTGATGATTTTAGACTCATCATAACACATTTGATTCCACTCAAATGCCAGTAAAAGAATCTACAACTTTAACAAGATAAAGGTGCCCAACCTTTAACTTAAGTTGTGAACATTATTCAAGACTAACTAAAGAATTGTGTCTACCACATACATATCCAGATGTACGAACAATTCTTCTTTTCTCATAGTCTTTTGACCTTATGATTATTTACTTTTGACAATTATAATATTCAAACTATAAATGCAATAAGATTTGTTAAACCAGAAATCACATTATTAATATGAATAGATTGTCAAAAACACTATTACACTCTTTGCTATTGAGCATAATCCTAACACAAAGATGGTGTTTGTACCAAATATGGGTAAAACAGGGCAATTATATGTAGAAGAAGACCACCGCTAGTTCGTTCCGCGGGAATGAACCTGTAGACCAAAAAATATAAAGCCACGGAAAGCCCACGCTGGAACAGGGGAGCATGAAACCGTGAAAAAGACCGGCTGGTTCACTCAGCGGGAAAGTAGCCGCAGACCAGAATGTATGAAGGCGCAGGAATCCCATGTGGGAATTCCTCCGCGGGACAGAAGGAACAAAGCCGCGAGGTATTATCAGAGGATCCCGCGAGTTATCACCGCAGGAATGAACCCGCGGAACAGGGGAAAGAACTCGCAGGAATCCCACGCAGGAATTCCTCCGCGGGAAAGAAGCCGCGGGACAGGGGTTTCGAACTAGTGGGACACCAACTTAGGAAGATATTTTGGTCTTTTCACACCCCATTCATGCCCAGAACTTGCCCAACCTATAAATACACCTTTTTGCCTTTCTTTTAAGGGTACTAATGTAGGCAAAAATCGTAGTACACGCAGCGGAAGCGAGACTAAAAATATATTTAGTATGTTTTAAAATTTTTCCTTTGATGAACCTTAACCCTTTAAATTAATTAAACATACATATAAAGTAACAAGAAGTAGAATACCTTTTGTCGCGTGATCTGATTGACTTACGTCGATGGTAATCCGCAAGATCTTCAATCCTAGCACGAATGTGAATCACCTAGGAGCGTGGTCTCCCTTTTCTTTGAATTGCGTACCTGAGAATGGATAAACAAACTTTCTTTTTCCTTTTGTTAGTCACAAAACAACCAAAAGAATACAAAGATTATTCCGGTCACTTTTGAGTTCTCAATCTAATGATCGAAACTCGCGTGAACCTAATTCGATGTTGTACACACAAGCTTATTGATGAACAAGCAATTAGTGTACTATCAAAAGAATAATCTCTTCTCTATTTTTTTGTCTTGGCAGAATAATCAAACACTTTTCTATGAGTATGAGAAGAAGAAGAAAATTTTATTCAATCAACTTTTTTTTTTTTGGGTGGCCGAACCCTATATTATTTCTTATATAGGGTGGCCGAATTTTTTTCTCTTTTCCTTTTAGGGTTGCCGAAATCTACTTGTTGTTCACTTAGGGTTGCCGCAATTCCTCTACAAAAAAGGATTTGTGTTGTACCCTAATTCACATCAACTTTAGACTCCTAACCCTAATACAACTCATAAGTATTTTTTATTCTTTATTGACTTAATAAAAAGACTTCTTATTTGATTAAATAAATAAACTTAATTATTTATTTTCTTACCAAACAAGTCTTTTACTTTTATATACTACTACCAATAGTATAATTCTAGGAAACATATTTCCTAATCAGAAAAAGATTTTGTTTCTTAATTAAATAATTAATTAATTCTCATTTAATCAAACAATAAAATAAAATAATATTTTTGACTAATAATATAGCCTTGCCGCCCCACATTAAATATATGGGCCAAATATTATTTCCTTATTTTATTTAATCCATTGGACTTTAAATAAAAAGCCCACATGTGAACCAGACCCATTCTTACTAAAAGAAACAAGCCCACATGTCTTTCATTAATATATTAATATAATTGATCAGCCCGTTAAACAAATAATGTGCAAATTATATTCTTAATATATTAAATGCAATTCTAGATGGACCCAAAAATTGGTCTGGTAGAATATATCAAGTGATCCATGCAAGTCCGTGTGGATTGGGGATCTTGGCGGGCTATCTGAATTTAAGCTTCAATAGACATAACCTAATGACAATCAACAAATGATTCACTTAGGTCCGATCCATTAATTTTAACTCATTCCACTAAAGAGCTAAAATTGAACTCTTAAATAAAGATAGAATAAGAAGATGTTCCTCATTCATACCCTAGACAATCATGTTGGAGATAGTGTTTCCTCGTGATTAATATTAGTAATCGCCAAGAGTTCATAGACCGCCTATAACTCTCCAAGTTACCATATTTACTCATATGACCACGTTTTGAACTTGGATATTTTGACTTGTCCAGAAGCCATGTTTTCAATAGTCACTATCGAAAACTCAACGTTGAGATTTAATATACAATTACCTCATAACATCCATATGATGATATTATACTCTCATTTAATAAATGGAGCCACGATGTCCATATCTATAAATGAAGTCCTCTATCGATTAACAAATGAATATCACCAAACTATCGAGGATAGACTATGCTATATAATCGTACTCATTGATAACTCAAATGATATCACTTGCAACCATAAGTCCATCATTTATCTCAGGATTAAGATAGACTCTCCGATTGTCCTGATAATGAAAAGACTATTATCTATTGACGGTTCTAGATAAAGCTTTTCATTGTGATCCAGTTCAATGCACCCAGTGCACTAGATTATTTTACTCGAAGACACTCCGATGATTTTAGACTCATCATATCTCATTTGATCCCACTCAAATGCTAGTAAAAGAATTCTTCAACTTTAACAAGATAAAGGTGCCCCACCTTTAACTTAAGTTGTGAACATTATTCAAGACTAACTAAAGAATTGTGTCTACCTCATACATATCCAGAGGTATGAACAATTCTTCTTTTCTCATAGTCTTTAGACCTTATGATTATTTACTTTGACAATTTTAATATTAAACTATAAATGCTATAAGATTTGTTAAACCAGAAATCACTTTATTAATATGAAAAAGATTGTCAATTACTATATTACACTCTTGCTATTGAGCATAATCCTAACAATCTCCCACTTGCGCTATAGCAAATGTGTCATATCTCTCATGCCCATGTTCTCTAGATGCCCATCGAAACTCTTCTGAGGTAGAGCCTTTTTGAAGGGATCTGCTAGATTTTCTGCTGACGCTATTTTGGTAATCGTCACGTCATCCCTTTGAACAATCTCCCTTAAAAGATGATACTTTTTTTCTGTTGTATGCATAAATTCGCCAACCCGACACGTCATCAAAAAGAGTCAATAAAGATTGCCACGTCACTCATTGACCGGGTCAATAAAGGAAATGTGACAAGTCAATGTCAAAGTACCTCGAAACCAAAAAGGTCAGAAACACGCTCGCCGAAACAGGATATGTACTCGCCAAATCTAGATATATGGTCACCGAAGAAACGAAACCCAGAAATAAATGTACTCGCTGCACCAGCATACTGGGCCTAAACCGACTCGGCAGAAACACGGAAATAAACCCTACACTTTAGAAAACCCATAACAACAAGGAATCAAGGGAGGAAAAGGAGAAGACCTATCTGTATCCGTAACAACGTGGGATTCCCAGTACGAATCTGAAAGGAAATTCTACTATGAGCAGGACTAAAATCAAGGGAAAAACCCTAAATATCATGTATAAATAGAACCACCTATTCCACGAGAAGGGGGTTCAAAAAATCGAGAGAAAAGAGAGCAACTGTAAGAGAGATCTAAGCGTGTAATAAGGCAACGAAAACCTAGTATTATTTTTCTGCCCTCAGGGGCGCCGTGGTTTTTTCCCGTTTAAGGGTTTTCCACGTAAAATCTGTCTTTTGCATGCGTTCTTAATTTTCTTGTTTTATATTAAATTGATATAATTGTTGAGTGCGTGGCAATCCAAAATTCACCGTCAACAATTGGCGCTAGAAGGAGGGGGGTTACAAAAAACTTCGAGGAACCCTTGTGAATTAAAGAACATGAACATGAACATGAACATGAACAACGACAGTGATAGAGACGTTAACTCCAGCGGAGATCAGGTTATTGAACCAGCTGCGCCGACAGGAGATAGGGCAGTAACGATCGGGGAACAATCGGCGGCAACACCAGGGACTAGGGCCACCGACCCTGGGATTCTGCAGCACTTCCAAGCTGCGTTGGTAAACCTAATCAGCGAAGCCAACAAGATAGGGCTTTCGCTTCCCATCGGTTTGGGAGTTTCATCTCCTTATGAGTTAACCACCCATGGAATCCATCCTCCCGGAAGGCTACGATCAGAAGTTCACATCGCAATCCCTGATACTCAAGCAAGACAATCCACCGAGGAGACTCCCCAGGACCACCCAGAGTATTTCGAAAGGAGAAAACAAAGGAAAGGAAAAGGTGTGATGAATGAAGAATCCAGAGAGGAGCGAGACCAGACGCGGACACATGGGGTCAATTCTAGTGACACATACCAACGGAACCGACGGAGACACCGTTCTATCTCGTCTGAAGATAAGAGTCCACGTCCACAAAGAGAGTTACGGTCCAAAAGAGCACGGCGAAGGAGATCCGAAAGCACAGAAGATCGAAGGAGCCCGGATAATAGGAACAATCATGGGAGAATGACAATTAAGAGCAGACTTGTTCCAGCAGGAGAGCCAACTGGTCAGCGAGATGTCACCCTACAAGAGCTATCAAGAAAGGTTTCAGCGATGGCACGAAGGTACGGTTGTAACGTATCTTCAGATGATGAGTCAGACAGCCCATTCATTGAAGATATTGCTCGCACCCAGTTCCCAGACAGATTTAGAATGCCAACCATTGAGCAGTACAAGGAGAACAGGGACCCGAAGGAGCATGTTCGCCGATTCCGCAACATCATGGCCCAGTATTCATCTAATGATGGGCTTTTATGCCTCACATTCCCTCAAACGTTCGGCGATCTCGCCTCTAGGTGGTTTGGAAGACTTCCGCCCGGAAGTATAAGCAGTTTCTCAAACCTCAGCAAGGCGTTCATAAGACAGTTCATGGGAAGCGTGCAGAGAAAGAAGTCACTCTCTCATCTATCAAATTTGAAACAGGAGCACAATGAGTCAATCAAGAAGTACCTAGCAAGATTTGGTAAGGAAGTTGCTCAAATTGAAGATGCCAGCGATGTAGCTGTGATCGCCGCTTTTACCAATGGGTTACAAAGCGGGCGATTATCTTTTGACCTGCGAAGAGAGAGGCCAAAAACTTATGAGGAGATGATGGAAATAGCTGGCGACTATGCATTAGCAGAAGAAGAAGAAGTAGCACAAGGGGGTAGCTACGTGCATGGACACAAACCTGACTCAAAATCGGATCGAAAGGATAACAAGAAGACGGTATCACGTGATCGCTAGAGAGACGAGAAAGGCCAAAAGGGGCACTCGAGAGAAAGCAAAGGAAATCCTCGAGCCAGTAGGTTTTGAGGAAGGTACAACCATTACACCCCTTTGACCGGCGATCAAGAGGAGATACTTTCTGTGGTGGAAGACAAAGGACTCGCTAAATACCCTCGACAGCAGTCAGTGAATGCCAGGAGAGACACAACTAAGTACTGCCGATTCCACAAAGATCATGGGCATGAAACCTCAAAGAGTTTTCAGCTACGTGACCACATTGAAAGTTTGATCAGAGATGGGCACCTGAAGGATTTTGCTTTGAAGGGAGATAAATATGGTGGTCGCCAGGATAACCGCCAAGGAAACGGGCAGGAGAGGAAAAGGCCAAGGGGGAACAGCCCTAACGCCACCATAAACACCATTTTCGGCGGACCTCATACTGGGAGAAGCAATCGAGAAAGGATGTCAGAAGTTTGAGAAGTAATGTATGAAAGCAGAAGCATGGAGATCAATTCTGTACAGAGAAGCCCCAAGAAGGGAAGAGAAGAGAAGGACATGATCCTATAACATTTACAGCAGAAGACTCAGACGGGATAGATGCAAAACCTAACGATGCAATCGTCGTGGGGGTTCGAATAGCCCATAGGGATGTCTTTCGGGTGATGATTGACAATGGAAGTTCAGCCGATATCTTAAGTGCCAGAGTATATGATGAATTGCGGTTGGACAGAAAAGATCTCGAACCATTCCATGTACCACTAAAGGGATTTGGTGGCGCAGAAGTTAGGTCGTTAGGAACTGTGAAACTGCCGGTGAGATTTGGTACAGCACCATGCCGGTGAACAATCCTTTTGACTTTGTCGTGGTTGACATCCACAATTGGCCGTATAATGCTTTACTTGGCCGACCGTTTCTTAACAAAGCTCGAGCTGTTACTTCAACCCATGCATTGAAAATAAAATTCCCTACAGAATTTGGTGTCGGAGAATTGAGAGGGTCACAGGAGATGGCTCGCCGCGCCAACCTATCAATCTTCAAAGATAAAGCAGGGATGGAAACCTTAAACATATTCGAAGTGGACAGAGAGGTGCAGGAAGATAGTCCGGGAAACTTTGAACTGGACCCAAGGGACAAAACGAGCAGAGAGAAAGAAGAACCAACTGAGTCAGTTATTCTAGACGAAGCGGAACCAGACAAAACAGTAAAGATCGGAGCAAGGCTGGCTAAACAAGTTAAGAAAGATGTGACAAACTTGTTGAAGGAATATAGGGGGATTTTCGCTTGGTGCCACGAAGACATGCCAGGGATTGATAGAAGTGTAATTTCGCACAATCTGGCTGTGAATGAGAAGTGCAAGCCGGTTGTGCAAAAAAGGAGAAGTTTCAACCCAGAAAGAAGTGCAGCGATAAAGGAGGAAGTATCAAAATTGCTCGCCGCAAGGTCAATCAGAGAAGTTAAGTACCCAGAATGGGTGGCGAATATGGTCTTAGTGAAAAAGAAAAACAATCAATGGAGGATGTGCGTCGACTTCACCGATCTGAACAAAGCCTGCCCCAAGGATAGCTTCCCGCTACCAAGGATTGACCAGTTAGTCGATGCAACAGCTGGACATGAAACGTTGAGCTTCATGGATGCATATTCAGGATATAACCAAATAAAGATGCACAAGCCAGACGAAGAGAAGACAGCGTTCACCATAGATCAGGGGTTGTATTGTTACACGGTCATGCCATTCGGCCTAAAAAACGCTGGGGCAACTTACCAGCGCTTGGTCAACAGAATGTTCGCCAGACAAATCGGGAGAAATATGGAAGTCTACGTTGACGATATGCTAACAAAAAGCACCACAGCGGATAGACATACAGATGACCTGAGGGAAACATTCGACGTGCTGGTCAAGTATGGAATGAAGTTGAATCCAGCAAAATGCGTATTCGGCGTACCATCTGGAAGGTTTCTCGGATATCAAGTACATCAAAGGGGAATAGAGGTGAACCCTGAAAAAATCCAAGCACTAGCAAAAATGGTCTCGCCAAGAACTCTGAAAGACGTTCAAAAACTCACACGGTGCTTAGCATCGCTGAGCAGATTCATAGCCAAATCAACAGACCGATGCCTACCATTTTTCAAAGCTCTAAAAAAGGGAAAGGGAATCGAGTGGAATGAGGAGTGTGAAAAGGCTTTCCAAGCCTTGAAAGATTACCTGGGGCAAGCGCCGCTGCTATCAAAACCAGAAACAGGAGAAACATTGTACATGTACTTGTCCGTCTCTGGAGCAGCCACAAGTTCCGTGCTAGTAAAATAGGAAGATGGGATCCAGAAACCAATATACTACACCAGCAAAGCACTGTTGCCAGCCGAAACCAGATACTCGCCGGCTGAAAAATTGGCACTAGCTCTAATAACAGCAGCGAGGAAACTGAGGCCATATTTCCAGGCTCATAAAATCAGAGTATACACCAACTGCCCACTGAAGTTAATCCTGCAGAAACCAGAAGTATCCGGTCGATTAACAAAGTGGGCAATCGAGTTAAGTGAATTCGATGTAGAGTACCTCCCAAGGACAGCAATTAAAGCCCAGGCAGTGGCAGACTTTGTAGCAGAGTTCACCGAACCAAACATGGAAGTAGCGAGAATGATGGAGGAACAAAATAAGAAAATATTCAAATGGCAACTCCGCGTTGACGGCTCATCAAACACGTATGGCAGCGGGGCAGGGGTAGTAGTGTCAACCCCAGAAGGAGATTCAGTCGAATGTGCCTTGCATTTTGACTTCAAAGCTACCAACAATCAAGCCGAGTACGAGGCACTCATAGCAGGTTTAAAAATTAGCACAGTCCTAGGAGCAGACGAAGTGGAAGTTTTTAGCGACTCTCAAGTTGTTGTCAATCAAGTACTAGATGAATACCAGGCAAGAGATGAGAGCATGATCACCTACCTGGAATTGGCAAAGGAGCTATTAGAAAGATTTAAAGAATACAGAATTGTTCATGTCCCCCGAGAAGAAAATGAGAAAGCTTATGCCTTGGCCAAACTGGCATCTGCCACAATCAGCATCTGGCCTAAAAATATTTCTATGATTCGCTTATTGCAGCCGAGTATAGTTAAAACAAAGGAAGTTGGGGCAGTCTTTGGCCAAAGGGACAGCTGGATCACACCAATCAAAGAATATCTCATCAATGATGTACTCCCAAGTGACCCGTTAGAAGCAAAGCGGCTGAAGTACAGAGCTACAAGATACTCAGTACTCAATGGAGAACTGTACAAAAGGGGATACTCGAGGGCACTGCAGAGATGTGTTGGGCCTGAAGAAGCAGAAGGTATCCTGAGAAGCATACATAGTGGAAATTGTGGGAACCACACTGGGGGCGCCAGTCTAGCCCACAAAACATTAAGGCAGGGTTTTTACTGGCCAACACTGTTCGCCGACTCCAAAAGGGTGGCAGCAAGATGTGAGGCTTGTCAGAAAATTGCTAATAACATCCGATAGCCACCTGAACTCTTGCAAAGTATTACCTCGCCTTGGCCATTCGCCATGTGGGGAATTGACTTGATCGGCCCAATGCCAACAGCAACTGGAGGAGCAAAACATGCCATAGTAGCTGTGGATTATTTTACAAAATGGGTAGAAGCCGAGCCATTGGTACACATAACAAAAGCAAACACTGTAAGCTTTGTGAAGAAAAATATCCTTTACAGATTCGGGATACCAAACACCATCATCACGGACAATGGGACCCAATTCGACGGGAGGAAATTCAGGGAGCTATGTGATAAGTACAGCATCAACAACTACTATGCCTCTCTAGCATACCCACAGACGAATGGCCAGACTGAAGCAGTAAACAAAATCATAAAACATAACATGAAGGCTAAATTGGCAGTTAAAAAGGGCAGCTGGGCAGACGAATTACCACAGGTACTTTGGACATATCGAACCACAGAAAGGAGTTCAACAGGCGAGACCCCATATTCCATGGCATATGGAGCTGAAGCTGTCATTCCCGTGTGTAAGGATTCCCGTTTTGTTGATTGGCTTATTTCGTGGTCAAACCACATGTTGGGGTTTTGTATGTAAGGGTAGTCTAGTGTTTAGTGTTGAAGATCAAAGGCCCTTCCATGACCTCAAGATACAAGCACGCCAAAGGTATAATCTCTTGTGCTTGTTTTTCTTTGAAGAGATTTAGTAGCACACACACACTTAGCATTCTTGCTATGATTGCATACTTGCTTATTTTTATGTGCATCTCTTCACATGTCACTTTACACACTAGCACTTTGGTTGATATATCTTGTTGTGTGTATATGTGCCTTATAATTCGTTTCCCGACATTGTTCGGAAACGTCCGCGCTTGCACTAATTAGTGCTTGGTTTCGCGCGAAGACCGCCTATGGAGAATGCCCTTGGCTTCTCCTTGGTTTTCACCATTGTTGGTGATCGGCGGTTATGATCGGCGGCCTGGCCGCTGAATGAAACCGCCGTTTCAGTCCAGATTGGTCTGAAGCAATTTTGCCGTCCAAATCGGCGGTCACGACCGCCGTTCGAAACCGCCGTTCATACCTGATCGATTTTAATCTCTCGGGTTTGATTCGGCGGTTGGATCGGCGGTCACGAAACCGCAGAATGAAACCGCCGTTAATGCTCTGTTCTTCACGAGCTCAATTCGGCGGTCGTCATCGGCGGCCTGGCCGCCGATTGAAACCGCCGAACGGTGCGTTTCAGGGGCAAAAGTGTCTTTTCACATGCCCAATTCTTGATGTCTATAAATATCTTATTTTCTCATTCTCTGATTAAGTTCTTTGAGTCATTAGAACCCTAATCTTCAAAGATAGATTTTGAGAGAAAATCAAATCAAGAACTCATCTTTAACCACTCAAATCAAACCCCTTTTGCATCAAATTTCATATTGCATCTCCTATGTCTACATAGAGTGCATCCATGTATGGGTTTGCATCATCACAACTTGCTTGGTAAGATTTTGATTAATTTCATCTTATTGTAGTATTTTAAATACCAAGCCATCTCTTTTAAATTACTTGTATGTTTTAGATCATATGCTAAATACAAGAAAAGAGATTATTTGTGATGAATTGATTGAGTGTTGTTTTTGATAGATATCTAGGTTTTTATAATCTATGATCATCTATGCTATTTGACATGTCATTTAGCAATTGATATCTAGGGTTGATTTAAATTGAATATATCATCATCCTAGATAAGCATTTAGAGTACCCTAGCTCTTATTGCATTTATTGAATATTCATATATATTCACATAGGGTTGTATTCTCTTCAAAGAGAAAGTAAGTCTTGTGTGTAGCATCCGGGATTAGGTTGCTTAGAACGCAAGCAAATTGGACTAGAGCCGCTGTAAAAGGCCCGCGTGGTAGATTAGAGGGTGCTCACGCCAAGAGTAGTGTATCAGGGGATATCACTAGGGATTGAACCAAGAGTGGCGATTGGTAGTGTCCATAGCCTGAGGTTATCTAGGGTGAGAGTCCGAGAATCACTTGAGGGTGTAACCGTCTTTTCATATAGTGGATTTCGAGGTCCGAGTGTGGCGCACTTAACAACCCGTGGTTTTTCCCAGTGGTTGGGTTTTCCACGTATACATCAAGTGTCATTTACTATTTCCGCATCTTATTACACTTGTATGTTTTGTTGACTTGCTAGGGGCATTTTCGTAAAATTGACTTGTATGCGAAAATTGGGTAACAATTAGATAAAATCTATTCACCCCCCCTCTAGCTTTATATTGATAAACACACCTCAAGTATTTAATGAACTTTCACCGTGGAAACATCTTTCTCTTCGCCGAGGGTGTAACTTTTTCAGCCAGAAATCAACATTGATATGCTAAAGTGCGGCCTAGATGAGTTAGAAGAAAGAAGAGAGCGCGCGCAAATAAGGAATACTGCGTACCAACATAGGGTAGCCAAATATTACAACTCACATGTGTGTGAAATAAGGTTCTCGTTGGGTGACTTAGTGCTGAAAAGGGTGAACCAAGGAACAAAAAACAAAGCTGCAGGGTCACTCGCAGACAAATGGGAGGGGCCTTATCAGATTACAGGCATAGCTGGCCACGGGGAATATCGCATCACTCGAGAAGGTTTTGGCAAACTACCCCGTCCATGCAATGCGCAGTACTTGAAGATATATTATCCGTAACTTGGGGGTCAAGTTTAGAATTGGTGTGAGCCTTTTATTTTTTCTTAGAACAGTTTTCGTTTTAGTATTTTTTTTCTTTTCTTTGTGATTATGTTAACAAAGTTGCAGGAATTATCCAAATAAAGAGTAATTTATTACTGAGAAATCGTGACTTGACTCGCCAATTACAAAGGGCACTCACCGATATATGTCAATACCATTACGTAAAGACGAGTTTCGTACTCGCAGCAGTGAGAATAAGTGACAACTCAACGAAATTAAAGCAAGCCAAAAGCGACTTAGTCGCCATAGCCCAAGCTACAGAAATTGGGGATCGCCCCCACAAGGAGAATAAGATATCCGGAGAAAAACTTGGTATGGGCAAATACGTCCTGAATAAGCACCAAGTACGCCAGAACTCAGCAATGGCAGCTGAATAAATAAAAACATGTTAAAAACTTGGTGTATGGTTGGATACGTCCTGACAAACACTAAGTACGCCAAAATCCAGCAATGGCAGCTGAATACAAAATATGTTAAAAACTTAGTGAAACGCTAAGTAGGCCAAAAATCCAGCAATGGCAGCTGAATACAACAAAAAATGCTACAAAGTGAAACACTAAGCAAAAAATCAGCGAATAGCAGCTGAATACACAAAAATATGCTAAAAACTTGGTGAAAAACTAAGTAAGTCGAAAATTCAGTAAAAGCAGCTGAACAAAGAAAAAGTTTATAACTTCTTATAAATAAAGTCATTTACAATTAAAGAATTAAGAATGAAAATACAAAAAGAGAAACTGAAGATACAAAGATTAAACAATCCTTCAGTATGAAAGACACAAAAAGTCAACTAGCTGCAGGAGGGCCCTCGCTATCTTCCTCATCTTCGATCTCCTCGTCTGAAGGCCAGGCGACTTCCTAATCCCCTTCTGGTATAAAACGCTCATAATCCCTTCCAGCAACAGGACCCAAGTCAGGCTCAGCGCCAGAACTAGAAAAGCTGCCCTTCTGACCCGAATAATAAGTATTGAAGGTACGCTTGCTGGGGATTTTCTAAATGCATAGGGTGAGGTTCAGTCATGTTGTAGCGACAGTGGGCTTTCCAACGTTTTATCTGCTCTTTAATCGAATCCACTCAGCTGGCCATATGCTGTTGAAAAGACCGGTCGAAACGCCTCAGAGCCTTCTCATTGGAGTGATCCTTCATGGCGAAGAATTTCTTCGACTGCCTCATGCCTTTTTCTAATTCACGCAATAAAAGCGCATCATAGGCAGAGGATCTCTTGAAACGATCAACCGATTCAACCTCCAGCACAGCCTTGAGATCGTTCAGAATAACTTCATGCGAGGACAACTGTTTGCGCAAGTCCAAAGCTTCACGCTCAGCTTTCTCCTTTGCCTCATCAGCTAGTCGCTCAGCCTCAAAACGTGCTGCGAGTGATTCTTGATTAGCCGAGAGTTGCTCTCGAAGCGAACGAATCTCTTCCTCAGCAGCAGCTAATTTATCTTCAGCGACAAGTTGAGCTGAAAGATAGCCATCCGCAGATTCCCTCATCTGAGCGAGATGCTGAGTATGGATTTCCTCAGCAGAGAGTTTCTCAGCGGCCAAAATAGAAGTCTGTTCCCGCAGGCGTTTCACATCCCTCGAAAGGAAATTCCCTCGCCTGTAAGCGTCGGTCAACTCAGACATCATCTAAAAAGAAAAACAGTCAAGTCAGGAAACATACGAATGAAAAACGCAAAACACGAATATCGCAAGAGACTCACTAGGGACTGACAATCAAAGAAAAATTCCATCTTCTTGTTGCAGGATCTGCTCTTCATGTGCTCCCAATCCTCATCAATATAAACATTGTTGTTCATTATATGTGAGCAAATCTCTGCAGCCGTGAAATCTGAAAGGGACATAAACCCCTCTCCCTCACCAACTCCGGTTGGATCCACGGGAGGAACTTCACGGGCAATACCCGAACCTGACGCAGAAGCCCCAGTTTGCTTCGATGGCCCCGACCTATCAGCTGGCCCCGGCTGACCAGATGGCCCAGGCTGATCAGCAGACGACACGTTCGGCTCATCTACAGTCGCTGGAGGAGAAGCTGCACCAGTTGGAGAGAAAGCAGGAACATTCAATTTACTAACTCTTTCAGGAGGTGGAGACGCTACCTCACTCATCCCTTCAGCGGGGGCTTCAGGCACAGTTGGATGAGTAGAGGGAATTTCGGCGAACACAGGTCCATCAGCACCCTCCTCGTCAGAAGAAACGACATACTGCACGACTCTTGATGCCCGCTTCAAAGGTCGAGTAGTATGGTCAGGGGTGCCCTCAGCCGGGCGTTTTCCTCTACCAGTCCTAGGAGTTAGATCATTCGCAGGATCAAGAGGAATTTCAGGGACATCCGCGTCAAAAATAGGAGTATCACGGACTGGCCCTGAAACTCCAACTTTTTCTTTTCCCTTTCCCTTACGGCTGGAGGTAGCTGCAGGAGTGGTCGCAGCAGGAATGTTCACATCAACCTCTGTGTACATAGGGGGTTGTTCCGATTCGACCCCACCCTTAGGAATATCACCAACTTCCTCGCCATCGGAGGGATCGCCGCCATCCGGACTAGCAAGTCCTTCCTTGGCCAAACCAGCAGCATGTCTTCTACTGGTTGCCTCAGAATTCTTTACTGCCCAGGCGTGTTGATCGCAAACTGTGTCAAAATCGCACACTACAAGAAAAATAAACAAAGTGTCAACTAACAGAATAAGATAGTAAAACAAAGAAGGAATGGATAAAGACTTACAGCGAGGAAGCCTTGCATGTAGGCGTGTGAAAATCCCCTCGGAAATCATTTTTTCCTCATCCAAGAGGAAGGACCTATCCCTTTCTCTCAAAGGGAGGACAGCTGCTGCGGCGAGGTGAGAAACCTCTCTATTCAGTAAAATAGGGGTCGCCTTCAACCAAGCTTCAGGCGATGTGAAGTGCCAGGGAACCTTCTTCGCCAAGAAATTGTGGCGACTACTGGCAGGCAAATCATGACCCCACTCGCCATCAATAAAAAACCAGCTGTTCTTCCACCTCTTGTTCGAAGTGGGAAAACCCCAGATGAACCCTTTTTTCTTCTCATCACCGGAGATTTCTACTTGACCGGGGTTCGCCTCGCCAGGCCCTCAGGGATCCAGCTCTCCACGGGCGAAGAGATAAGGAAATACGTACCACCATGGCCCGCTTGCCTTAGCGTGTAAAAATGGCGGATTTCACGAGGAGTAGGGGGCCCGTAACCCTTCAACTTCCACATGAGGCACAGGCACATCAATATTCTGTAGCTATTTGGAGCGAGCTGTGCCGGCGCAATTTGAGCCTCCGCAAGAAATCTGGCGATGAAAGGCTGAAGAGGGAGAGTCACCCCACAGCTAAGCATGGCCCCGTAAACAGCGACTGCATTTTTGGGAGGATTCCACACAGCCCGGTCGCCAGGTAAAATGAGATTCACTGAGTCTGGCAGGTCAAAACGACTCTTGTATTTATGAAGCTCAACCTCGCCGACCACATTTACCTCCGTATCAAAAGAACACGGACGGTTTGGCGAGAAGCGTAGCCTATCCCTCTGATGGTCTTCAACATCGGAGTCAACAATCGTCTGCGCATCCAGCAGAGATTCACGTGGAACCCTAGAAGCGCGTCGTCTACTGCTTGTTGGTCTAGAAGATTTCGGCATTGTTGGAGAACCGCTGTTAGAAGATGAAGGAGAGATGTTAGGGATAAAAACATCTCCAGAAGACGGAACATAAGCAGAAATTGGGACCGGAGAATCTGGATGAAAATTACGAATCAGAGATTCGATTTTGTCTGTAGTACTTTTATCACCAAGCTCCATGGCTTGCATCATTCGATTAAAAAGAGAAGAGCGTAAAGAAGGGTCCATGGGAACTCACCGGAAAACCCTAGATTCACGAAAGATTCGTAGAGAGGCAGGAATAATCGATTCCGGTGAACCGTCTGATAAATAGAAAACACAGGGAAAGGACTGTAGCAAGCACTCGAAGGAACAAGGTAGATAAAAACGAAGAATCAAACTGTTCTTTTTTGCTCTGAGAAAACCAGTGGAGAAATAAAATGGAAAGAATGAAATGGAGAAAAGAAACGATCGGGCCTTAAAAAGAGGGAGTTTCGAAATTCAAAAAAGAAAATCAAGTAAAAGGATATGCAATTAATGAGAATGACAGCCACAGTGACCAGCTGCAATAGTCACCATCAGAAAACAGACATGTGGCATCTCGGGGAAAGCCAAGCGGTCAAAATGTCTCTTCGTCCGTCAGGTAAATAGGTGCGTCAACAATTATGTGGACCAAGTTGAAAGCTTGCACCAGAAGAATCAATTAATCAATACAGCGCGTGACAAAAAGGAAAGAAGGAGGTATTACAAAATGCATCGAAACCTTGTAAGTATAAATATAAATACTACTCGCAGAGACAAACGAAGTAAGAAGAACAAATCATTCGCCCAGCTCGGAGTATTTATGGGGGTATTGTTGTATGCATAAATTCGCCAACCCGACACGTCATCAAAAAGAGTCAATAAAGATTGCCACGTCACTCATTGACCGGGTCAATAAAGGAAATGTGACAAGTCAATGTCAAAGTACCTCGAAACCAAAAAGGTCAGAAACACGCTCGCCGAAACTGGATATGTACTCGCCAAATCTAGATATATGGTCGCCGAAGAAACGAAACCCAGAAATAAATGTACTCGCTGCACCAGCATACTGGGCCTAAACCGACTCGGCAGAAACACGGAAATAAACCCTACACTTTAGAAAACCCATAACAACAAGGAATCAAGGGGGGAAAAGGAGAAGACCTATCTGTATCCGCAGCAACGTGGGATTCCCAGTATGAATCTGAAAGGAAATCCTACTATGAGCAGGACTAAAATCAAGGGAAAAACCCTAAATATCATGTATAAATAGAACCACCTATCCCACGAGAAGGGGGTTCAGAAAATCGAGAGAAAAGAGAGCAACTGTAAGAGAGATCTAAGCGTGTAATAAGGCCACGAAAACCTAGTATTATTTTTCTGCCCTCAGGGGCGCCGTGGTTTTTTCCCATTCAAGGGTTTTCCACGTAAAATCTGTCTTTTGCATGCGTTCTTAATTTTCCTGTTTTATATTAAATTGATATAATTGTTGAGCGCGTGGCAATCCAAATTTCACCGTCAACACTTTCAATGTGTTTTCCTCGCTTGTGACTTCTTGGTTTTTTCGAATTAGCCACTGCTCCACTGTTGTCACAGTAGATAGTGATCTTCTTATTTGCACTAGGAACCACTTCCAAGTCTATCAAGAATTGGCGGAGCCAAACAGCCTCTTTGGCAACCTCGCATGCAGCTACATACTCAGCTTCCATGGTGGAATCAGCAATACAAGATTGCTTGATACTCCTCCATATGACTGCTCCTCCTCCAATAGTAAACACAGCTCCTGATGTGGATTTTCTGGAGTCAGAATCTGATTGGAAATCAGAATCTGTATACCTAACGGGAATTAAATCCCCTCCAAAGTATATAAGCATATTGTCTCTCGTTCTCTTGAGATACTTGAAAATATGCTTGACTGCCGTCCAGTGATCAGGACCAGGTTTCGATTGAAACCTGCTAACTATGCCAACAGCAAAACAAATATCTGGTCTAGTGCAGAGCATTGCATACATGAGACTTCCAATTGCCGAGACATATGGAACTCTACACATGAATTGCTCTTCATGCTCATTCTTAGGAACTTGTTCCTTAGAAAGTTTGATTCCATGTCTGAAAGGTAACATACCTTTCTTGGAATCCTGTATGGGAAACCTAGACAAGATCTTGTCTATGTATGAAGCTTGGGATAATGCAATCGTTTCATTCTTTCTATCCCTTATTACTTGGATACCTAGAATAAAACTTGCTTCTCCTAAGTCCTTCATATCAAATTGTTTTGCTAACCATTCTTTTATTGTTGTCAATACACCTACATCGTTTCCAATAAGTAGTATATCATCAACATAAAGAATTAGGAAAACCAACTTGTCGCCCTTAATCCTTTTGTATACACAAGGTTCGTCAAGATTCTGAATAAATCCAAAACCTTTGACAGCTAGATCGAACCTTATGTTCCAGGATCTGGATGCTTGCTTTAATCCATATATGGATTTCTGCAACTTGCATACCTTTTCCATTTGGCCCTTTTCAATGAATCCTTCTAGTTGCATCATGTAGATGCTTTCGTCAAGACTTCCATTAAGGAAAGCTATCTTGACGTCTATTTGCCAAATCTCTAGATCTAAAGATGCTACAATGGACAAGAGTATTCTAATGGATTTAAGCATGGCCACAGGAGAGAAGGTTTCCTCGTAATCGATACCTTCTTTCTATGTATACCCTTTAGCTACCAATCTAGCTTTAAAGGTTTCCACATTTCCATCCATACCTCTTTTCCTCTTGTATACCCACTTGCACCCAATGGGTTTTATCCCTTTAGGCAAGTTTACAAGAGACCAGACATTGTTATCGAACATGGATTCAATCTCAGATTGCATTGCCTTTTACCAATGGCGACTATCAACATCCTCCATTGCTTCCTTATATATGTAGGGATCATCGTTGTCCGGTAGATTCTCCACTGATTCTCCCAAACCGATGTATCTTTCGGGTTGTGTTCTAACCCTCCCACTACGACGAGGAATGGTAGGTTGTTGATCTTGTGTTAGATCGGAACTTACAATTGGGTTAGGTTGTGTAACCTCTCGTGGAATTGTATCTCCTGACATCTCATTCAGGACAATTCTACTTCTAGGCACAAAATCATTCACATAGTTCTTTTCCAGAAATTTAGCATTTGTCGAAACAAATACTTTAAGATCTAAAGGACTATAGAAATAATATCCTTTAGTTTCTTTTGGATACCCTACAAATATACATGTTTCTGAACAGGACTCCATCTTTTCTATCTTTCATTTTAACACATGCATAGGACAACCAAATATCCTTAAGTGTTGTAAACTAGGCTTGCGCCCAGTCCACAACTCATGCGGTGTTTTAGGAACGGACTTAGATGGTACATCGTTTAGAATGTATATAGCAGTTCGTAAAGCATATCCCCAAAAGGAAATAGGAAGTGTTGAATAACTCAACATAGACCTAACCATGTCTAAAAGAGTTCTATTTCTCATTTCTGCTACCCCATTCTGTTAAGTTGTACCAGGTGCAGAAAACTGAGAAACTATCCTATTATCAATAAGATATTGTTGAAACTCACGAGATAGATATTCTCCACCACGATCAGATCTCAAGATTTTTATGTGTTTCTCAAGCTGATTTTCTACTTCAGCTTTGAATGCTTTGAACATGTCAAAAGCATCCGACTTATGTCGCATGAGATACACATAGCCAAATCTCGAGTAATCATCTGTGAAGGTGATGAAGTACTCATATCCACCTCTAGCTTGAATGCTCATAGGACCACATACATCAGTGTGTATCAATCCTAAACATTCAGTGGCTCTTGCGCCTTTGGCCGAGAACGACCTTTTGGTCATTTTACCTTCCAAACAAGATTCACAAGTTGGTAGATCATCAACCTTTAAGTCACTTAAAGGTCCGTCACTTACCAATCTTTTAATCCTATTAAGGTTAATATAACCTAGGCGTAAATGCCATAGGTAGGTTTCATCTATTGATAATTTTACTCTTTTATGATCAGGTTCCATTAATTCTTTGTCTAATGAGTGAGAGATATTTCTATGCAAGAAGTATAGACCATTTTCCAATGTACCTTGGCAAATAATTTTGTCATTCTTACTAATAATAAAAACTTTATTAAAAGTAACCGAATATCCAAATTTATTCAAACAAGAAACTGAAATTAAATTCCTCTTGAATTGAGGTACATAATAAACGTCTATCAAATCTAAATGCCTTCTAGAATCCAAATAAAATCTATTATCTCCCACTGCACTTGCAGACACTAACGTTCCGTTGCCCAAGCGCAAATTGATTTCATTCTTACTCAGCCTTCTCCTTTCTTGAAACCCCTGCAAGGAATAACAAACATGATTAGTGGCTCCAGAGTCTATGATCCAAGAATCAGTAGAATCTGCCAGAAAATATGTTTCAAGATAATTAACATTACCTTCTTCCTTCTTATTTTGGGACTTTGGGCAATTTCTTTTCCAATGTCCCTTTTCACCACAAAGGAAGCATTTCCCTTTGATCTTGGTTACTTTCTTGGTTTCCTTCTTGGTAGGCCCAAGTTGCTTTTTCATCTGTTGTTTCTTGACCTTCTGACGGGTCTTAACAGTAGCAACTTTACCAACCATATGAATCTCTTGACCTTTGCTTTTCACAAGGATCTTTTCAGCACTTTGAACATCTTGCATCAGGCCTTGTAAGGTGTATTCCTTTTTGTTCAAAGTGTAGTCCAATTTGAACTGATCAAAGTAATCTGACAATGAATTGACAACCATATCAATTTTTGTCTCACCATCTATCTCAGCTCCATGCAGTTCAGCAATGTTGAGATGTGCTATGACTTTCATCATGTGATCTTTCACAGCCTGTCCAGGTTTCATCCTAAGATTCATAAAAGCAGTCACTGCCTCTCTCTTAGTCGTCCTGGACTTCATAGCAAACATCTCCTCTAGAGACATCATTATATCAGCAGCAGACTCCATTCCTTCATGCTGCTGTTGCAACACGTCGGAGATAGTAGCCATAATGTAACATTTGGCCATATCATCTGAAGTCTTCCACTGCTCATACTCATCTCTTTGCATTATGCTAGATTCATTATTAGGAGCAGGTGGTTTAGGAGTAGTTAGAACAAACTTATCTCCAGTTAAAGTGTTATCTTTCAGGATGTTCATAAGTGATGGGGTCATGATTTCTGAATAAAACAAAACATATATAAGTAAATAATCATGATAAAGCACTTTTAAATATTTATTTTGAATTAAATAAATAACTCAATCGTAAAAATTCAACGGTGATCCAACACCCATAAATGTTACGCCTCCTTTGGGAGTTCGCACCATTTACTAGTTAGACTAGGTCCCACCTAATTGTTAACATAACAACCAACGTTTTCAATTTTAGCCTTGCAATTTGACTGACAAGAACTCTTGGGAGGATATCAATAAAATTACATTGAGTGTGTTACCAAGATATCGACCCTCAATTTTCTCTCACGAAAATCCCTCCTTGGGGAGTAGATCTCGTTTGAGTCAATTGTCTAGTCTATCATTGTAAGGAAGTATATTGCTAAATTCCATTCATGGACGCCCCTTGGGGGGATTACCAATAAATAATAAAGCTCAACTAACCTTGGAGGCCATAGGTGTTAAAAAACACCTTCTCCCACTCAATTATTTAAGGCGTGTGATTAAATCCCATAGAATGATTTACCAAGTTATCTAGATGCCAATTTAGATACCTAAATCATTCAATGCATGTTCATACCAAAAGAGATATATGAGTGGCACTCCTATTCTATATGACATGTTATCATACAATAACAAATATTGTAATATTTATGTAAAAAATAAATAGCCACAATTTTGGACCATCCTAGAAAAGCAAGTAAATTACAATTGTTTAGGAATACAAGATCTTCAAGTGGCCATCAACCATACGCTCATCCCTCGGCTTCCTCCCATGGGCGAACACACCCCACAACCCCACAAAGGGGCTGCTGTGCACAGCCCATGAGACCACATAAGGCTGCCGTGCGCAGCCCACCAAGATATGGGCTTGCCATGCGCAGCCCAATCCACTCCTAGGGTGCGCACGGTGCTCATTCTAGGTTCCGGTTGCTTCCTTTTTCATCAAGTCTTCGAAACTTTAATGCTTGAACATATTACAACAGTATTTAAACTAATAAAAGACTGCAGTATTTTTTATTTTTTTTACAAAAAAAACTGCACTTAAAATTAAATAAAAAACTGCAGTAAATTATAATATATAAAATACTGCACTATTTAAATACAATAAAAATAAAAGAAAAACTAGCAACTATCAAGAAGGAATTATGGCGATGATAGGCCACCCTTCTTGTTACAATTCCATAACAAAAATTACATTGAAAATCTAGGACCAAAATCGAGCAACAACAATCCACATAAAAACATATATAAATCCATACATCCACATGTAATTATATATGCGAATACCTAGAGTGCCATCTCTTTCTAAACATGCATAATCACAAAAAAAAGAAATAGATTCACGTATATATACGTTAATTAATTAAAAGGGTTCAACCTAGGCTCTGATACCAATTGTAGGCAAATATCGTAGTACACGCAGCAGAAGCGAGACTAAAAATAGATTTAGTATGTTTTAAAATTTTTCCTTTGATGAACCTTAACCCTTTAAATTAATTAAACATACATATAAAGTAACAAAAAGTAGAATACCTTTTGTCGCGTGATCTGATTGACTTACGTCGATGGTAATCCGTAAGATCTTCAATCCTAGCACGAACGTGAATCACCTAGGAGCGTGGTCTCCCTTTTCCTTGAATTGCGTACCTGAGAATGGATAAACAAACTTTCTTTTTCCTTTTGTTAGTCACAAAACAACCAAAAGACTACAAAGATTATTCTGGTCACTTTTGAGTTCTCAATCTAATGATCGAAACTCGCGTGAACCTAATTCGATGTTGTACACACAAGCTTATTGATGAACAAACAATTAGTGTACTATCAAAAGAATAATCTCTTCTCTTTTTTTTGTCTTGGCAGAATAATCAAACACTTTTCTATGAGTATGAGAAGAAGAAGAAAATTTTATTCAATCGACTTTTTTTTTTTGGGTGGCCGAACCCTATATTATTTCTTATATAGGGTGGCCGAATTTTCTTCTCTTTTCCTTTTAGGATTGCCGAAATCTACTTGTTGTTCACTTAGGGTTGCCGCAATTCCTCTACTAAAAAGGATTTGTGTTGTACCCTAATTCACATCAACTTTAGACTCCTAACCCTAATACAACTCATAAGTATTTTTTATTCTTTATTGACTTAATAAAAAGACTTCTTATTTGATTAAATAAATAAACTTAATTATTTATTTTCTTACTAAACAAGTCTTTTACTTTTAGTATACTACTACCAATAGTATAATTCTAGGAAACATATTTCCTAATCAGAAAAAGATTTTGTTTCTTAATTAAATAATTAATTAATAAATTAATTAATTTTCATTTAATCAAACAATAAAATAAAATAATATTTTTGACTAATAATATATCTTTGCCGCCCCACATTAAATATATGGGCCAAATATTATTTCCTTATTTTATTTAATCCATTGGACTTTAAATAAAAAGCCCACATGTGAACCAGACCCATTCTTACTAAAAGAAACAAGCCCACATGCCTTTCATTAATATATTAATATAATTGATCAGCCCATTAAACAAATAATGTGCAAATTATATTCTTAATATATTAAATGCAATTCTAGATGGACCCATAAATTGGTCCGGTAGAATATATCAAGTGATCCATGCAAGTCCGTGTGGATTGGGGATCTTGGCGGGCTATCTAAATTTAAGCTTCAATAGACATAACCTAATCACAATCAACAAATGATTCACTTAGGTCCGATCCATTAATTTTAACTCATTCCACTAAAGAGCTAAAATTGAACTCTTAAATAAAGATAGAATAAGAAGATGTTCCTCATTCATACCCTAGACAATCATGTTGGAGATAGTGTATCCTCGTGATTAATATCAGTAATCGCCAAGAGTTCATAGACCGCCTATAACTCTCCAAGTTACCATATTTACTCATATGACCACGTTTTGAACTTGGATATTTTGACTTGTCCAGAAGCCATGTTTTCAATAGTCACTATCGAAAACTCAACGTTGAGATTTAATATCCAGTTGCCTCAAAACATCCATATGAAGATATTATACTCTCATTTAATAAATGGAGCCACAATGTCCATATCTATAAATGAAGTCCTCTATCGATTAACAAATGAATATCACCAAACTATCGAGGATAGACTATGCTATATAATCGTACTCATTGATAACTCAAATGATATCACTTGCAACCATAAGTCCATCATTTATCTCAGGATTAAGATAGACTCTCCGATTGTCCTGATAATGAAAAGACTATTATTTATTGACGGTTCTAGATAAAGCTTTTCATTGTGATCCAGTTCAATGCACCCAGTGCACTATATTCTTTTACTCGAAGACACTCCGATGATTTTAGACTCATCATATCTCATTTGATCCCACTCAAATGCTAGCAAAAGAATTCTACAACTTTAACAAGATAAAGGTGCCCAACCTTTAACTTAAGTTGTGAACATTATTCAAGACTAACTAAAGAATTGTGTCTACCTCATACATATCCAGATGTACGAACAATTCTTCTTTTCTCATAGTCTTTAGACCTTATGATTATTTACTTTGACAATTATAATATTAAACTATAAATGCTATAAGATTTGTTAAACCAGAAATCACTTTATTAATATGAAAAAGATTGTCAATTACAATATTACACTCTTGCTATTGAGCATAATCCTAACACCTAAAACCAAGTGAACCAAGTGCAAGAACCACAACCAATACCCAGAGCTTAGCTCTTACACCACAAAAGAGAGAGAGTAACCTTCAAGTTTCTAGGGAGGATTTTCCTCCATGGAAAGCCTTCCATGGAGGATTAGATATGAAGAGAAAGGTGGGCTCGTGTGTCAAGCCATGGAAGTTCATAGATATGGGGAGCTTTTGGAGGACTTGTCATCAAGGGTTATCTCTTATTTCTCATCTCTTTGTATTTTCTTATGATGTGTAACCCATGTGGGATTATTGTAAACCAACACTTATGTTAATATATGTATGTACTGTTCTTAGATTTGATTTGGTATTGTTCCATTCATTGATATGTCTATGATTGATATCTCTTATTGTAATATTCATGTGTATGGAGAGTTATATATTTGTTAGGTTTATAGTTTGTGTTGGCATGTATTCCATATTAAAACGTGTTTCTTTTGTAATGTTTAGTGGTCCATATGTTGAAGATTTAAGAAGACGAACAAAGTCTTGGCCACAATTCATACAAAATGCCGGCTTCAAAGAGATATGTGCTTCATTGATCATCAAAGGTAATATAAGACCTCATATGTCTTACAAGGCTAGGCACACACACACACACATGGCATCCTTGTGTGTTCCTTCATGGTTAAACATCATTTATAAATCACTTTCACACACTTGATAATATATGCTCATGCATTCATACTATCTTGACAAACTTTGCTTATTGAATGTTCTAGGACTATGTCTAGGAAATAGCCTATGTGTGTGTCTCTGTGTTTGTATGTTTCCATAATTTTGTATTTAGACTTGAATATGCTCTATTATGATTCCTTATTGAGTTCCGGTCATTTCGGTTACTCATTCATTTAATTTCGAGTCCAAATGATGTAGCTACGCTACTTTTCGTTCTCATTCGTTGAGTTGACTTCATCGTCGTTTTCCGAGATGATTTCTCAACCATTTTTCAAAGTTGTTAGTCATCGTTGTACATGAGGGAGTCATGGTTCATAATCCAAAAACGGATTGAAAATCGGAGTTCGGATGCCCAAGATACTGCTGACGAACGTGAGGGAACGCGCGAGAGGCGAAAGTGGCCAAGAGGCCACGTGTGGCCCAAGCCGTGTGGGAGCCGTGGGCTCCACGGCCAGAGGGGCTCTCTGCCCCCGTGTGACCCACGCGGCCCCCACGGGATGGGGTGACGTGGCCACTTGTGATTGGCTCATTTTGCTCTTCTCTCTCCTCCTTTTTATTTCCCTCTATTCCCTCCATTTCATTTAAAGAAGAAAAACATAGAATTCCCGTCAGATTTTTTCTCCCAAATTTTCTCACCTTCCAAACACCATAACTTGTTCATATGGAGTTGAAATTGAGTGATTGAGGTTGGAGATCGTTCGTAATCGAGTCCTCTACCTTTTCTAAGTGGTTTGGCAGCTGTTTGATCAAGTTTTCTGGTGGTTCCACACAGAAATCCAAACCAGCTCTTGAATCCAAGGTATTGGTCTTATCTTTGGGGTTTCTTTCTTTTTAACCTTCGATTTGCTTGGGGTTTCTTCTTCTATATGTATGTTTATGTTTGGTGAATGCTATTGAGAAAGATAGCTTCATAATCATTCTAATCAAAAGTCTATTTAGAGACAAATGTGGACTAGTTTCTATGATTCTAGGTTTTTCACATGTTTGTGAGTTGTATTGTGATTATAATGACATCTTAGGTTGTTTGTGACTTGATTGAATCAATTTTGTGATAAATGACCTTGAGATTTGATTTGATCCTTTGATTGATGAAATCTAGGATTATTGTATTTGTATGTGTTTAAGAGCAATCAAGGATTTAATTGATTTATATCTTGAATCCTTGCTCTATATTTTTGCTAGAATATTGATTGATTGAATCTCATATATCTAGCATTTTATTGTATGTTGATAGCATCTTGAACTTGTACTTCATGAATATATTTTGTTCAAGTGTTGTATGTGTGAATGAGACTTTGAGCTTATGTGTTTGGTGTTTACACATGCTTAAGGTTTTATTCTTGTGTTTTGCATCTAGACTTTTATTACTTGTGATATCACATATTTAGGTCTATTTGTTCCATAGAATGTATTGATCACATGTTCTATGTTGAATTGATTGTTTGCATCATTTGCATTCACATGATCACACTAGGAAGTCCTTGTAAAATGCATAAAGTCTTGGTTAGAGTCGGGATGACTCGGATAGCCGAGCAAGAAGACTTGCCTATAGTTGGGATGACTCGGATAGGTAAGCAAGAAGTCATGGCTAGAGTCGGGAGGACTTGGATAGTCATGCATGGGAGGCTCCCTAGAGGCATGAGTGCCTTGGATAGGGAGTTAACTATTATATTGGTAGGCCTAGGTGTATGGTTAGACATAGACTCTAAAAGAGCGGGGTACACGGGAGGTGTATGCACTCTTGAGGAATTTCTAATCTTCCATCGATGTTGGTTTTGTGTGTTGTCCAATATATGGTGGTTCCGCATCATTGAGGGATTTCATACTTTCCAATAGGGTTGGATATACTTAGACTCCACTAGGTTGGGTGAGCTAAAGATTGGTCACTTTGTGGATTTTCTATTTTTATCATCCAATATATATAATACCCAATGGTTGTAGTTCAACCTGTGGATGTTTCCTCCTTGGAGGTTTTACCACGTTAAAAAATCTCTTGTTTAATTCTTCCTATCTCTATCTTTTATATTTTATTTGTGTATGTTATTATCTTATTTCATATTATTCACTTGTGATGTCTAGTGAAGTAAGTATTTGTAAAGTGTGATTTGTGGATTCATTCTTTTGATCATTTTTGTATATATGATTCTTTTGTAAATTGTAATTTTTGTATAGTAATATTTGATCACTCTTGTAACTCATTGAACATCTGTTGAAATACAAGTATTCTTTGATGTTATGTTTATTTGTTCTTATACCTCACACAACTAGGTGATATACATAGACTTTGTTCACATGATTATATTCTCATATTGTCTATGTATGTCTTTCTTGGTTTATTTTGTTGTGTGTAAGGCTACCTTGAGGGACAAACGAAAGCTTGTTCAAGGGATTGGAAAAAGATGTAAAAACCTATTCACCCCCCCTCTAGGTATGCGTTAAGCAATTTAACTACGTTTGTATACTTTCAATATTGATATGTATGTATTGATGAGATTCGGAGTAGATTAACCTAATGATGTAGGAGTAGTTGTAATCAAATATCTCATTTGTGTATGTATGCTGGTAGATGATTCAATATATATGTGTTTAAAATGATTAGAGTGATTGAGAGTTGAGTTTGTGCTGGATTACCATTCCGGGTATGAGCTTGGCTATTAGCTCTATTGAATGGGAAAAACTTATGCTTAACTTACTAGGATAGCTTTGGTTTATGTTCTTGTGCTTAATGGGTCTAAACCTAGACACAATTACTCTTCCGACCTTGGTTGACTGATGATTTGATTTCGGTAATTCCCTAATCAAGAGAACGAGCCATTTACTTGAATTAAATGGTATTCACAAGTTAAACAATCTACATGATTTGCATCTTGTGTTTGGTAAACTTATTTCCCATGTGTGTCTCATATCTTGATTATCTACAAGCCACCATTATTTTCGTAGCTAGGGTGTCTTGCCTTTAAGAGTAGAATAACGTAATTAGGAGTAGACTAATTAGAAAGGCAAGCACCCGGTTACATTTCTATCTTTAGTTAGTTAGTTTGCATCTCCACTCTCACCACATCACATTCCATTTACATTGCTTTCATAAACTCTAAAGCTAGATACAGTTAACGGATTCCATCTCTGTGTGGGAACGACCCTTACTTACTTGCTATACTTGACTCGTTGTATTTGCAAGGTAATTAGAATAGAAATATCTTTTCTGACGGGCGTCAACGACCGCTCGCATTAGAAAATGGCGCTGCTGCCGGGGAGATGGTTTATTCGTTAAATGTCTCTAGTTTTAGCTAATAATTTAGTTTGTGATGTTTGTTTGTTTTATTATTTTGTTTTTCGTATCAAGCAAATGCATTTGATATTGTTTGAGTTGTTTGTGTTAGGAAAGAAAAATTTTAGGTCATGGGCCGCACAAGTCATGGATTACGTAACAACTCCACCAAGTAAAATGGCAACAGGTCGGAAAAAGAGGGTAGAACAAAGCTCTGCGAGTTCCAGTACTCTGGCTCGCGGGTTCATAGCAGTTGAGCAAAGCCACGGGAACTACATGCAGTATCAGGCGAGTTCATACTCCCTGTTCTGCGGGAATATACCCGTTGAGCAAACCTGAAAGATCTCACGGTGTGATAAATATTAATCTATAGGGGGGGTGAATAGATTTTAAACGGTTTTACCAAAATTTTCGTGTATGGTCAAGATTACGAAAATACCCCTAATAGTCAATAAAATAAATCAAGTGTAATATGGTGCGGTAAAATTAACAACACTTGATTTTTACGTGGAAACCCTTACAGAAAAAACCACTGGCTAATAAGCGAACCACACTCGAACCTCGAATCCACTAAATGTGTAAACCGATTACAACCTAATCTCGGAAGTAATCATACACCTACCTAATCCCAGTATAAGTGGACCTAGTCCAATTGCTTACGATCTAAGCAACCTAATCCCGGAAGCTACACACAAGACTTACTTCTCAATGAAGAGATTAACACCCTAAGTGAATATGTGAATATCCAAAATGCAACATATATGCTTATCTAAGATGATGATTTTGCAATAAAAGCTATCCTAGATATAAAGAACTAAATGACATGTCAATTAGTTTAGAAAATCATAGATTATGCAAACCTAGAAAGCTATCACAATACAACTCTCAAACATTCAAAAACACTAATCTCAAACTTGTATCTAAGATATATATGAATAACATACAAGTAATAAAATGAGATTGCTTGGAAAGAAAAACACAAAATATGTAAGATATTAGTGAAAAACTTACCAAGCAAAGTGTGATGAAGAATCCATGCCAGATGATATCTAGATGATCAAAGATGATGCTAGATGATGATTGATGATCATGGAAATAGTGTTTGAGTAATTAAAGGTGAGTTCTTGTGTATTTTTCTTACTTTTAAAAATATCCTAAGTATGAAATCTAAATATCAACTCACTTGATTGACCTAAAGTCAAAGTGGCATATATATAGGGTGTTAAGATGAAGTGTGGTCGTTTTAAAAAGTGACACCAGTATTGCCTTGGGCACTGTACAAGGCGCTGTACATAGAGCGACTTGTACAGTGCCTACCTGGGAAATGAAGAACATTTCTTCATTGGCACTGTTCGAACAGCGCCTGAACAGCGTCAAAACTCTGTTTTCTTGGGAAAACATAGCGGCGCTGTACGTACAGCGCTTTGTACAGCGCTTGTACAGCGACCCAACAGTGACTGAATTAAATCTATCAGGTCTGTACAGCGCTTAGATGGGCGTTGTACGAACAGCGCTTTGTACAGCGCCTTACACTATGTATGAAATCTAAGATTATGCATGGCATGGCATGGCATTGGTCATACAAGATGTAATTAAAATAAACAAGCAAGAAGAGATGTTAATGAACATTAATGCACAACATAAAAGATTTAACCATATGCATGAGTTGTGAGTGTGTGCAACTATCTCTTCAAGACAAGTAAGCACTTAGAGTATTACCTTTGGTGCTTATCAAGATGAGGTCTTCAAAGGGCTTTGAACAATAACACCAACACCTAAGCTACCCTTACAAAGACCCCCAACATGTGGTTTGTCCATGAAATGAGCCAATCAACAAATGGGAACCTTACAAAACCCGCGTTGAAATTGCTAAAGATCCCGCGAGTTCAGTCACTCTGGCTCGCGGGAATGAAGCCGCGGAGAAGAACCAACAAGTTATAATACTCTGTCCCGCGGGAACAAACCCGTGGACCAAACCCGCGCGCTACAACAGGTATCCTCTACACTTTGCTTTCCCAGCATAAGTCTCTCCAATCGACTCTTCCATGTTTGGATTTGAGAGGATTGAATGGAGTCTTAGTTTTGTTCTTCAATTATAGTGGAATGCATATTTGTTGAGCTTAATGTACTTGTTGGTCATTGTAGTATGGTGGTAAGTATTACCACCTATGTGCTTCAAGTATAAAAATGCATGCTTGCTTGTTATGATTTTTATTTTTGTTTAGATCTAAGAGTGCGAATGTATTGTGCTTAGATCTTAGGATTTGTTTTGTTTTGTTGTTTTTAGTCATTGTGATTTTTGTTGTTTTTAGTCTTTGTGATTTTTGTTGTTTTTATGTCCAAATCTTGCTAAGCATTGTCCAATTTATGTACGAAAATGGTTCCGTTGTGCAACATTGAGGACAATGTTAAGTTTACGTTTGAGGGTGTGGACAACTTTCGTGATGTTGTCTTTGTTTTTTGTAGGTTTTGTCATTGAGAATTTTCAAATCTCTACAAAATTGGTCAAAATTGGTCAAAATTGAAAATTTTGGAATTAAAGTCCATTTTTGATTGAGATAATATCTTTACGTTTCGGTAGAGACATGTCATGTATGCTTTTGCTCTATGTTTTGACTAACATTCATGCCATATATAATTGTTGTATCACTTAAATTTGTGTGTACAGTGCCAATCTTTTGATGTTGAAGTGGATAGAACTTTTTGCTTGTTTAGCTTAGGAGAATAGTGGAGACTACCCTTGTGAGAATTTTGTGCTTTAACGTTCATTTTAGAGGGTGTATTTCATTTCTACTCTTAAACACTTATCTTGTTCTTCATTGTATAGATTGATCTCTATAGGATTTTGCATTGGATATTAAAAAACAATCATTTTATGATATCACATGTTGTTGCTTTACTTTTTTGTTGGTTGATCCTTGAGAAGTGATGCTAGGCAATGTATACTTAAACTACTATATGGCCTAAACACTAATTCCTACCCTATGTGTGTGCTCCATTAGCCCATTTGAAACCAAACACGTAGCCTTTTCTTTCATCACCTGAACTTACAACCAAGTGTCTATAATGAAACCGTACCTAATTAGCTTGAACTATATGGTGATATAGATGGTAGATTATTGGGGTGTGTTGTAACTACAAATTTTGGAAAGAAACCAATAAGTTTCTTGGGTTGAATTGTAAAAGTGTAATTGCATGTACTGAGGCTTGAATGAGAAACATCAAAATTTATATGTGTATAGTCATTCAAAAGAAAGAAAGAAAAGAAAAAGAAATTTGAATATATACTCAAACGAAAAAAAAGGAGTATGAAAAAGAAAACAAAGGGAAGCCTAGATGCATACTTGTAATAGATTGACTTGAGGATGTAGAGATTGCATTATAAATGGTCAACATTCCTATGATACAATCTATGGTTGGGATACATTATTGAATTGTAGATGGTTAGCAATCCCATGATATGGTCTTAGGTATTTTGTTTTCCTTTTCCCATTCTTTCTTAGCCTACACCCATGGCCCCATTACAACCTTAAAAGACCTAGCGGATCTCTTGGTAATGCTTGCTTAATTGTAAAGTTGCATGTGCTCTATCTATGTTCTTAATATTTAATTCGTTCATGAGATCCTTTGCACTTATATGAGTGTTTTTTCTAATTACATGAATATGCGAATATATTTTGATTCCATGTACCCAAACTCCATTTCGCATATGTTGATGAGTGTTATCGCCTAGGTTCTTAGAGAAAATATGAGGGTAATCCGGTGAGGATTAGAAGTCGAGGCGAATTCTAGCTTGAGCATTCAAGCTTTGTTGTTTTGTAAACGGAAAACATCTTTAGTATTGGCATACATGCATTGTGTGATGTATTGATTTATATGACATATTTTTAGTCTTAATATAGAGATTTTAGCATGCATGTAGTTTTTGCTTGGCATGTTTAAGGTGGCATCTCAAGTTTTGCTTTGTAGAGTTACGTTTGTGGGTACCATATCGGTAAACCCTCAAGAGACTATACTCCTCCTACTAGGGACAACTAGGGGTTGAAAAGGCTTATGGCACGTGTTAAGTGCTATCATTTCTCCCACGACAGTGGACTAATTAGTTTATATGTTTATTGCTTTAGTGTTTTATTGTTTATTTGTTTGTTTTTTCGTTTTTAGTTTTGCTCGAGGACGAGCAAAAGTTAGGTTTGGGGGTTTGATTGCGCTCCAAATGTTCACATTTAATGCTCCTTATTCCTATCTTTATGAGCACTTTTGTGTATATAATGGGTGTTTTAGTTATGTGTAGGTAAATGTCCCACAAAGATGGTGTTTGTACCAACTGTGGGCAAAACAGGGCAATTATATATAGAAGAAGACCACCGTTGGTTCGTTTCGCGGGAATGAACCCGCGGACCAGAAAGTATAAAGCCGCGGAAAGCCCATGCTGGAATAGGGGAGCATGAAGCCGCGGAGAAGACTAGTTGGTTCATTCAGCGGGAAAGTAGCTGCAAACCAGAAGGTATGAAGCCGCGGGACAAAAGGAACAAAGCCGCAAGGTATTATTAGAGGATCCCACGAGTTATTATCGTGAGAAAGAACCCACGGAATAGGGGAAGGAACTCGCGGAAAACCCTCGAGGGAATTCCTCCGCGGGAAAGAAGCCGTGGAATAGAGGTTTCGAACTAGAGGGACAACCGACTTAAGAGGATTTTTGGTCTTTTCACACCGCATTCATGCCCAAAACTTGCCCAACCTATAAATACACCCTTTTACCTCTCTTTTAAGGGTCCTAGAACCAAGTGAACCAAGTGCAAGAACCACAACCAATACCTAGAGCTTAGCTCTTACACCACAAAAGAGAGGGAGCAACCTTCAAGCTTCCATGGAGGATTAGATACGAAGAGAAAGGAGGGCTCATGTGTCGAGCCATGGAAGTTCATAGATATGGAGAGATGTTAGAGGACTTGTCTTCAAGGGTTATCTCTTATTTCTCATCTCTTTGTATTTTCTTATGATGTGTAACCCATGTAGGATTATTGGAAGCCAACACTTATGTTAATTTATGTATGTATTGTTCTTAGATTTGATTTGGTATTGTTCCATTCAATGATATGTCTATGATTGATATCTCTTATTATGATATTCATGTGTATGTAGAGTTATATATTGATATGTATGTATGGATGAGATTGAGAGTAGATTAACTAATGATGTAGGAGTAGTTGTAATCAAATATCTCATTTGTGTATGTATATTGTTAGATGATTTAACATGCTATGTTTAGAATCATTAGAGTGATTGAGAGTTGAGTTTGTGCTTGGATTACCATTCCGGGTATGAGCTTGGCTATTAGCTCTATAGAATGGATAACTTTGCTAGGATAGCTTTGGTTCATGTTCTTGTGCTTAATGGGTCTAGATCTAGACACAATTACTCTTCCAACCTTAGAGAGATGATTTGATTTCGAGGAAATTCCCTAATCAAGAGAACGAACCCTTTACTTGAATTAAATGGTATTAACATGTTAAACAATCTACATGATTTGCATCTTATGTTTGTTAAACTTATTTCCCATGTGTGTCTCATATCTTGCATCTTTTTAAGCCACCATTATTTTAGTAGCTAGGGTGTCTTGCCTTTAGAAGTAGAATAACGTAATTAGGAGTAGACTACTTAGAAAGGCAAGCAACTGGTTACATTTCTGTCTTTAGTTAGTTAGTTTGCGTCTCCATTCTCACCACATCACATTCCCTTTACATTTTTCATTAACTTTAGAGCTAGATACAGTTAACGGATTCCATCTCTGTGTGGGAACGACCCTTGCTTACTTGCTATACTAGTCCTTTGACTCGTTGCATTTGCGAGGTAATTAGAATAGAAATATCTTTTCTGACGGGCGTCAACGACCACTCGCATCAATTATGTGCACCACATACGAACCTCAAATCGACTAATTGCAATGACGTTTACAACCTAGATTGACCTCAACCTCTCACGGTCTATAACCCGCCACTACTCCCCGTAGGCCTGTAAAAGTGGACCTAGTCTAATTTGCTTGCGGCCTAAGCAACCTTAGCCACAAGACTTAGTTCTCACTAAAGAGATTAAACAACCTAAGTACTTATCGACTAGTACGAGATTGCCATCGCCAATTGTGTCAGAAATCTCTTACCTAAACCTCACAAAACCCTCATTCTATCAAAACTATGTGTTATCACCATTGTATCATTTATTTCATTTCATTTATCAATAAAACAGTGTTATTCCTCTATCGTTGATAATACTCACATACTGTGTTAATTGGAATTTGACCCCTCTAACATTTTCCTGCTAACAGGGTTATTGCAAGCCCTTGCAGGAGAACCAGCTCAAACAGGGAAGAAGCCCATCAGGCATCGGAGGGGTAGGTGGGCAATAAATTAGCCTAGTTGATAATCAAAGGGAAAAAGGGAAAATCAAGGGCTCCGATCGATCCTAGCCAACCAGCTTCGACGATCCGATTGTGATCCAGCTCAGCCCTACAAATGGTCAACTTTAATAATCACCAAGGAGGGAACCTGAGTTCCAGCAGGCATGGAGGATTCAAATGGCACCTAGGCAGAAAGGGGAAAGCATGGGAGGAAGCGCCTGACAGTGGCAACGTGATAGGCGCTGCCATTGTCCCCCAACAACCTCAGCAGGTGAAAGCGACTTATCAGTCCATCTCAAATACTCCCAGCCAACCAGAACTGGGGAACACACCACCTAATTGCCTACGAAGTGCCTACACGAACACTAGGGCGTAGCTGGCACCACCCCGGCCGTCCATGGCGTATGTGCCACCCACGCCCAATAAGAACCGACGGTGAAAATCCCTTAGCAATAAGCCCGCCTAAAGAAGGGTCTCCCACCTACCAGCTGATGAGCCGTCGTTGGTACTCAACAAAATGATATTTTAAAATGTGTTCGTGTTGAAAAACCGATTTGACCACTTAGATGTAAAATTAGTAAAGTGGCAAGTAGGATTCGTTCCATAAGGAATTAGAGTGATAATTGAATAAATTAACAATTCCTAAATGTGATAAAATAAAACATAAGCAATGGATGGTTGAATGGTTTGTCAAGCCATCAATCATACATTTAAAATAAACCTAATAAACTAATAAAATAGATAGAAATCTAGATAAGAGATATATGAGGAAAACAATTAATAGAATTGCTAGGGAATTAATAGGATCACAAGTGGATTACGGGAAGTGCTTCTCAAGCTACCTCAGTGAGCCAACCTCATAAATGTTAACCAATTGATTTCTAAAATGAGTTTAGACCATTACTATGAACCCTAAACAACTTCCCACTGCAATGCCTAACTGATTAAAGAGAGGGGGTCACGGCAGGATCGGTTGGTTACAATTAACGGTTTAGATCATCGCGGTTGATATACCCTCCGATGATCTATCCTAGTCACTATGTTCTCAATCCATCAAGGTTGTCAATCCAATCAAGATTATATAACAAATTATTCTAAGCAAGAGTATAATCAACTAGTGGATATACATGTCAATCATATAATGCCTAGAATCTATTTATAAAATGAATAGAACACAAACAGAGATTAAATATATATATTAGCTTAAGCAAATCCCAATCCAAATGTTCTCACATAAAATTCCTAGAAAGGGGGTTTAATTACACATATTACAATCAAAGGGAAGGCAAGTAAAAGATTAGGAAATCACCCTTGGGTCTCCTTTTGTAAGCTTGATCCTTTCCTTGCCTTGCCTTTGATGCTCCTTGTGCAAAGAGTGGAGGATGAGGATGTGTCTAGATAGGTGGAGTCAAATGGGAAGTGACTAAGGAGATTTGTGGAGAAGATGGGAAGAAAGGAATGATTTTGGGGAAGTAAATCTAGATATTTAGCTTAGGTAGGAGAGAAATTGAGGGATTAGGAATGGTAGAAAGGAGGTTTCTTGGTTGTCAAGAATAGCCAAGAGTTGTTTAAAAAGAGAAATTAGTGATGAATTTATAGGATTTTCAATTTAGGTCTTGGGTGGTAAATTACCAAAACACCCCTCATACATGGCAAATTACCATTTAGTGCAAATGAGGTGTGCATATTGTAATTTACACACCCAATCAGATGAGCACAGATAAGAGGTCGCTACTTGTGTAATGGCGACGAATTTGGCGACACAAATGGCGACACAACTAGAGCCAAAATCAACTCCCTGTTGCCATGGCGACATCAAAGGACAAGTTACGACACAAGGGGCGACAAGTGGCGACCAAAGGAGAGATGGGGACGTGATTACGTGGCCAAAATTCCAGTCGATTGGGGCGCTGAAAGTCTTACGACGGGGCTACCGCTGATGTGGCCTTGATTTTAGGACCGAAATCGACCAGCGGTAGCTCGAGGAAGAAGGTCTTCAGGCGAGCTAGGGTTTAGGGGAGGAAGGTCATCCATGGAGCTGCACGTTGAAGGGAGAAGTAGGTGAATAGTAAAGGTGGGGTGCATTTAGCAGATGTATGGGGTGCGCTTAGACGCCAACCCTTTTGTCTCATGCGGGGTGCAGTTAGCAGGAAGCTGGGGTGCATTTAGAGGCCTAGCTTGCCTCTTAAACGCACCGTTTCATTAAAGGGCAACGTGGGCTACATGTGGGGTGCGTTAAGAAGCGGTTTGGGGTGCAATTAGCAACCCACTATCAGCCACCACCCCAAAACGCACCGCATCAGGTGACGTGGCGACCTTGCCTGCCTTGCGTGGAAAATTACAATTTGGTCCCTTGATCTCTTGCATATTTACGGTAAATTCAAACCTTCTTCAGAATTTACAGTTTTGCCCCTATTTCTCCAAAATTACCTCAATGCCCCTGAACTTAATAAATACCTGAAAACACTTAATTTACATCATTAAATTATGGGATAATGCCCGAGAATCAAGCATAAAGAGAAGGAAGTGAGAACCAAAATCATAAAAATTTTGGTCCGATCACCAGCCGAACCTCCACGTCAGCCCTAAGGCCTAGCTGAAGCAATCTCGACCCTTCAAGACGCTTGCCATGGTGGGACCAGAGAGAAGAAACAGTGAGGATCACGCTAAATGGTCCCTTGAGGGATGGCCTCCCTCACCTACTAAATCCTAAACCCTCTGTAAGGTTCCCATTTGTTGATTGGCTCATTTCGTGGACAAACCACATGTTGGGGTTCTTTGTAAGGGTAGCCTAGGTATCAGTTGTATTGTTCGAAGCCCTTTGAAGACCTCGTGTTGATAAGCACCGAAGGTAAATTTCTTTGTGCTTACTTTTCTTTGAAGAGATTAGTTGCACACACACACACTTAACATTCATTGCATATGTGTGCATTCTCTTCCCTTGTCACATTTCACACTTGCACTTATTTATTATATTTTGTTGTGTGTAATTGTGTCTTGTTCTCGTGTAATTCGTTTCCCGATAACTTTCGGAAACGTCCGCTCAAGCACTAGAATGTGCTTGGTTTAGCGCGAGGACCGCCTATGGAGAATGCCCTTGGCTTCTCCTTGGTTTTCACCTATCTAGGTGATCGGCGGTTATGATCGGCGGCCTGACCGCCGAATGAAACCGCCGTTTCAGTGCAGATTGGTCTGAAGCATTTCTACGGTTAAGATCGGCGATCACAACCGCCGTTCGAAACCGCCGATTTAAGACCTGATTGATTTATCTCTCGGTCTAATTCGGCGGTTGAATCGGCGGTCACAAAACCGCCGTTCGAAACCGCCGTTCATACCTGATTGATTTTAATCTCTCTGGTTTGATTCGGCGGTTGGGATCGGCGGTCACGAAACCGCCGAATTAACCGCCGTTTATGCTCTATTCTTCACGAGCTCAATTCGGCGGTCATGATCGGCGGCCTGGCCGCCGATTGAAACCGCCGATCGGCGCGTTTCTTTGAAACTTATTTAAACAACCACACTTTGATTTGGCCCCCTATATATATGCCATTTTGTCTTTAAGTCAATTAAGAGAGTTCATATTCAGATTTCATACTTAGGATATTTTTCAAAGAGAAGAAAAATTCCAAGAACTCATTTTTAATTACTCAAACACTTTTTCATGATCATCAATCATCATCTAGCATCATCCTTGATCTTCTAGATGTCATCTTGCATGGATTCTTCATCATACTTTGCTTGGTAAGCTTTTCACTAATATCTTACATATTTTGTGTTTCTCTTAGCTAGCAATCTCAATTAATTACTTGTATGTTATTTTATATACTTTGAATACAAGTTTGAGATTAGTATGATGTATGTTTGAGAAGTTTTTTTTGTGATAGCTAATTAAGTTTTGTGCTTAATCTTGATTAGCTAAACTATTTGACATGTCATTTAGTTTTGATATCTAGGATTGTTCTAATTGCATATTAATCATCTTAGATAAGCATATAGGGTTTCCCTTGCTCTATGTTGCATTTGGATATTCATATATTCACTTAGGGTTGTTATTCTCTTCATAGAGAAAGTAAGTCTTGTGTGTAGCATCCTGGATTAGGTTGCTTAGATCGCAAGCAAATTGGACTAGGTTCACTCATACCGGGATTAGGTAGGTGTGTGATTACTTCCGGGATTAGGTTGTAATTGTTTACACATTTAGTGGATTCGAGGTTCGAGTGTGGCTTACTTACTAGCTCGTGGTTTTTCCCGTGAGGGTTTCCACGTAAAAATCAAGTGTTATTTAATTTCCGCATTTTATACTTGATTTATTACTTTATCTATTTAGGGGTAATTTCATAATTTTGACTATCACGAAAAATTGGGTAAAAAGCTTAAAATCTATTCACCCCCTCTCTAGATAGTTTTATACACACCGTGCTATAATTTGTTTCACCCTCTATAAATACACTCACTCAAAATGAGAGGGGAGGTTGGATCCAAGAAGAATAGAGAAAATTTTCTACTATGGAATGACTAGTCTCCCGATTAGAGACCAAGGGTTTTCTTCCTTCATTGTGCTACTACAGAACGACTAGGCTCCATTAGGAGACCCAAAAAGTGAGAAAGTGTGTGTAATGTTGTACCCCATATTCACCCACTATTGTGAAATTGTAATCACATCATGTATAATGAAAAAAGTCATTTCATTTATGAGAGCTTGTCAGCCACCTAGCTAGTGTCTTGTGAACAGTGTCCAACCCCGGTTGAAACTGGTACCAGCACATCTGGGAACTAGTCCAGGCTAGCCCCTAGGGCGACCCGATCCCTTCTACATAACAGCAACCCTCTAGTTGTCCTCACTAGGTCGCTTCCACCCTGGTATCCACTGTATCGCGATAAAAGCAAGACCAGGTCATCCTAGACCACGTCTGGGCCCCTCCGACCGTGGAGCACCGCTACGTCCGGTCTGAACGTTGTCCGAAAAACAATGATCGATTTTTTTGGATAACAGACTTTGATAACAAAATATTAATCAAGTTAAGGGTTCGTTCTTATCTTAAGTATGATTATTACCATACGATCCTGGAATGAATCAAGTATTCTCAATTATAATTTACCCGTAGATCAATGGCGCAAACTACAACCGAGAACCCATTAAGTGCAAGAATAATGAACCAAAACCTACTTGCATAGAACAATGTTAAGATCAGTTATACCCATTCAATTAAATTACGTATAGATCAACACTCCAACCTCAATTATTAACTTATCAAAACCCTAAATTTATGCCAAAATATGATCATGCATTAACAAGAATAAAGAATAAAGAATTAAGACATATGATGGATTGTGTTAACCAAAAATTCACTATAGGTGAGGAATTTCAATTAACACCCTAAAACTGCTACCTGGTAGGCTGCAGAGGGGTAGGTACCTTTAGGTACCATGGTTTTGTATGAGTAAAAAAGTCTGGAGCAAGGTGCAGTAGGTAGGAGAAAAAATCATCCCGCCCATCGGGGCTTCGAGCATATGGAGAAGATATGGCGCTTGGGGTTCCTATGCTGGTGTAAGGGTTTTGAACCTTTTTTATTATGGCATGTCATGCGAATAGGTGGATAAGAGAGCTCGGACCAGCGGGGTCAAAATCTAATTCACATACTTGCATAATAAAAGAGATAGAAGGGAGAATGACAATTCTTTTGGTAGAAGGTGGACTGGCCTAGGGGGAAAAAGCATCACGTATGATCATATGCTGAAAAACCACTAAGTAGTATCCAGTGGAGAGAGATCCTTTATATATTTATCAATAAGGCGTGCTCCGGGGAGCTTACACAAGTAGGAGAATAATACAACATAAGTGCTCTAGAGAGCTTACAATAATAGGCGGACGTAGGCCCTTTTCTCTAATCCGTAAGAAGGAAGAAGAAAATGAAGCCTTGTTAGGGAAGAAGCCGTAGGTCTTTTGGGGAAAAGAAGATCCAGTCCTCTTTTCTGTTGAATGTCATGTCATATGTATAGGTCTTATTTCTTACTGTTCACTCCCCTAAATTCGATCTAATGACCTAGCAATTTACGGGGCGTTCCACGGCAATAGGCGAGAAGATCGTGGGATTGATTCCCTGGAATCAAGTGATTCCTTTTAGAACTGAAAGAGTTGACTCCACTTTTGAATAGGACTCTTGAGTGGCGGGAACAAGGCAATTTCCTTGTTTACTTAAATGTTGTCGTATTCAGTTTGTTATTGTAGCTTGATCTTTTCTTCCTTGGTAATCTGACAGATGGTGCATTACGACCTCCCTTGTTAATGCCTTCTATGTTAGGTGTTCGGGAGGTGCTTGGAGGACTGGTCAGAGTATGGGGTACCGAGGTACCGAGTACGGGGTACGGGCTACCGGGTACCGAGGTACCGGGATACCGGTGTGGTGCGACATCGGGATACTGTTTATCATGGATTATACGGTAGCGGGGTACCGGGATAGTGTGGTACCGGGATCCTCAGGACGCTGGGATCATTCTTTCAACAATCAATAGACCTTGGTATGTATGGAAAATTCTTCTTTGGACCCCTGCCAAAAAAGGCGGTTAACAGATTGAATGAATCAAAACTTGAATTAATGAAAATATAGTCAATTCTAATGACGCGCCTGAACCGATTCTAAATAAACTACAGTGTTCTAAACTAATCTACCTCGGCTAAACTAAAGGGGCATGCTAGTGTTTCACCCTTTGCAAGTGCACGAGTTGTTAAACTCGTATAGGTGCACAAGTATGGGTTATCGTTCCCACGAGATATGTAGGTTTAAGTTTACGTAGCTAGAAAGTAATAACACAAGTAATTTATTCTAACAAAGGTCTAATTGATTAACTACGATGATGAAAACATTAACTAAATTAGGATGGCAATTGATTAAGATTAAGAACTACAACTTCTTGATTTCAACACTAGAATAAAAGATTGCTAGGGGAAAGATTCATTCAAGTAACAACCTATTAGCTAATCAATCATTCATTAAGCTCATTCACTAGGACCTTAAGCATGCATCTATCCATAACAATTATAATGCACTAAATCCTTCACTTTAATCACAACCTAAGATTGGAGGAGTGATTCAAAGAAAGTTTACTCAAAGGAGTTGGTAAGGATTCACAAGATTAGTAAATCTCTACCACATAGATGGCATAAGTGACCTATGCATAAATGGTCTTTAATTCATATTGAATCTTCAAGCATTTGGTGCATTCAATAAGGGATGAATGGTTGTAACAACCATCATTCATAAATGAGATAATAAACACACATAACTTGAGAAGTGAAATAACATGATTTATTATATAGCAAGGTTATTACAAGAATTACATCTAACCCCTAACAAGAGGGATTTAGTTACACATAGAATCAAAGTAGCAAGGAAATGCAAATGAAGAAAACATCACCAGTTGGTAACTCTTGTAATGAAGATATGATCCTCCTTACAATCCAAGCAGCAACTTCTTCTATGCAAACTTGAAATTAACTAAACTAAGGTACCAAAATAGGTGTTTGGTTGCCTAGAAAGTCCTAAGAAAACTAACTTGGCTTTTCTTTTCTAAGAGAATTCCTAATTAATATCTAACTTACTCTAAAATGTAATAGTAGCTACTTACTAAGTGTGGTGATTAAGGTCATTAACAGAGAAGTAAGTGGGATGGGATGTGTAAAAAGGGGAGGCCTTTCAAAAACAAGAGAGAGTCCTTTGGTCCATAATTAAGGCTAATTTTGGAAAGTGGATGCAAAAGGGATTGATTTGATTGGTTTTGGATTGGAATCGATCCACTAGTAGCTCGTCAGACTCCTCCGCGGGTATGTTCCGTGGCTTCTTTCCCACGGTATGAACCCGTGAGATGATCATTCCCTTTCTACGCTGACTTCTTCCATGACTAATTTCTCTCTGGAAGGTCGGCCTGAACTTGTTGGCTTGTCTCGGGGGTTTACATGGTGGCTTTATTCCCGCAAGGCAGGGAGTGTGAACTCGTTGGCTTGTCCCGCTGGTTTGAACGACTGTTAGGTTTCTAGTTTGTGTTGGCATGTATTCCATATCAAAACGTGTTTCTTTGTTATGTTTAGTGGTCCATATGTTGAAGATTTATGAAGACGAAGAAAGTCTTGGCCACAATTCATGCAAATGCCGGCTTCAAAGAGATATGTGCTTCAATTCATTGATCATCAAAGGTAATATAAGACCTCATATCTCTTACAAGGCTAGGCACACACACACACATGGCATCCTTGTGTGTTCCTTCATGGTTAAACATCATTTACATATCACTTTCACACACTTGATAATATATGTTCATGCATTTATACTATCTTGACAAACTTTGCTTATTGCATGTTCTAGGACTATGTCTAGAAAATAGCATATGTGTGTGTCTTTGTGTTTGTATATTTCCGTATTTTTGTATTTGGACTTGAATATGCTCTATTATGATTCCTTATTGAGTTCTGGTCATTTCGGTTACTCAATCATTTAGTTTCGAGTCCAAACAATGTAGCTACGCTACTTTTCGTTCTCATTCATTGAGTTGACTTCATCGTCATTTTCCAAGATGATTTCTCAACCATTTTTCAAAGTTGTGTAGTCATCATTATGCGTGAGGGAGTCACAGTTCATAATCTGAAAATGGATTCAAAATCGGAGTTCGAATGCCCAAGATACGGCTGAAGAACGTGAGGGAGCGCGCGAGGGCGAAAGTGGCCAAGAGGCCACGTGTGGCCCAAGCCGTGTGGGAGCCGTGGGCCCCAAGGCCAGAGGGGCTCTCTGCCCCCGTGTGGCCCATGCGCCCCCCACGGGCTGGGGTGATGTGGCCACTCTTGATTGGTCCATTTTTTCCTTCTCTCTTCTCCTTTTTAATTCCCCCCATTCCCTCCATTTTGTTTTCAAGAAGAAAAATTGAAGAATTCCCGTCAGATTATTTCTCCCAATTTTCTCTTCTTCCAAACACCATAACTTCTTCATATGAAGTCGGATTTGAGTGATTAAAGTTGGAGAACGTTTGTAATCGAGTCCTCTACCTTTTCCAAGTGGTTTGGTGGCTGTTTGATCGAGTTTTCTGGTGGTTCCACACAGAAATCCGAACCAGCTCGTGAATCCAAGGTATTGGTCTTATCTATGGGGTTTCTTTCTTTTTAACCTTCAATTTGCTTGGGGTTTCTTCTTCTATATGTATGTTTACGTTTGGTGAAAGCTATTGCGAAAGATAGCTTCATAATCATTCTAATCAAAAGTCTATTTAGAGACAAATGTGAACTAGTTTCTATGATTCTAGGTTTTTCACATGTTTGTGAGTTGTATTGTGATTAGAATTTTGTGACTTGATTGAATTAATTTTGTGATAAATGACCTTGAGATTTGATTTGATCCTTTGATTGATGAAATCCAAATCAAATCTAGGATTATTGTATTTGTATGTGTTTTAGAGCAATATAGGGTTTAATTGATTTACGTCTTAAATCCTTGCTCTATATTTTTGGCTAGAATATTGATTGATTTAATCTCATGTATCTAGCATTTTATTGTATGTTGATAGCATCTTGAACTTGTACTTCATGAATATATTTTGTTCAAGTGTTGTATGTGTGAATGAGACTTTGAGCTTATGTGTTTGGTGTTTACACATGCTTTAGGTTTTATTCTTGTATTTTGCATCTAGACTTTTATTACTTGTGATTTCACATGTTTAGGTCTATTTGTACCATGGAATGTATTGATCACATGTTCTATGTTGAATTGGTTTTTTGCATCATTTGCATTCACATGATCACACTACGAAGTGCTTGTAAAAGGCATGAAGTCTTGGTTAGAGTCGGGATGACTCGGATAGCCAATTAAGAAGACTTGCCTAGAGTCGGATGACTCGGATAGGTAAGCAAGAAGTCATGGCTAGAGTCGGGAGGACTCGGATAGTCATGCATGGGAGGCTCCCTAGAGGCATGAGTGCCTTGGATAGGGAGTTGGCTATTATATTGGTAGGCCTAGGCGTATGGGTAGACATAGACTCCAAAAGAGCGGGGTACACGGGAGGTTTATGCACTCTTAATGAATTTCTAATCTTCCATCGATGTTGGTTTTATGTGTTGTCCAATATATGGTGGTTCCGCATCATTGAGGGATTTCATACTTTCCAATAGGGTTGGGTAGACTTAGACTCCACTAGGTTGGGTGAGCTAAAGATTGGTCACTTTGTGGATTCTCTATTTTTATCATCCAATATATATAGTACCCTAATGGTTGTATTTCAACTCATGGATGATTCCTCCTTGGAGGTTTTACCATGTTAAAAAATCTCTTGTGTTTATTCTTCCTATCTTTATCTTTTATATTTTATTTGTGTATATTATTATCTTGTTTCATATTATTCACTTGTGATATATAGTGAAGCAAGTATTTGTAAAATGTGATTTGTGGATTCATTCTTTTGATCATTTTTGTATATATGATTCTTTTGTATAGTGATATTTGATCACTCTTGTAACTCATTGAACATCTATTGAAATACAAGTATTATTTGTTGATGTGTTTATTTGTTCTTATACCTCACACAACTAGGTGATATACATAGACCTTGTTCACATGATTATATTCTCATATTGTCTATGTATGTCTTTCTTGGTTTATTTTGTTGTGTGTAAGGCTACCTTGAGGGACAAACGAAAGTTTGTTCAAGGGATTGAAAAAAGGTGTAAAAACCTGTAAGGATTCCCGTTTTGTTGATTGGCTTATTTCGTGGTCAAACCACATGTTGGGGTTTTGAATGTAAGGGTAGTCTAAGTGATTAATGTTGAAGATCAAAGGCCCTTCCATGACCTCAAGATACAAGCACGCCAAAGGTATAATCTCTTGTGCTTGGTTTTCTTTGAAGAGAATTAGTAGCACACACACACTTAGCATTCTTGCTATGATTGCATATTTGCTTATTTTTATGTGCATCTCTTCACATGTCACTTTACACACTAGCACTTTGGTTGATATATCTTGTTGTGTGTATATGTGCCTCATAATTCGTTTCCCGACATTGTTCGGAAATGTCCGCTCTTGCACTAATGAGTGCTTGGTTTCGCGCGAAGACCGCCTATGGAGAATGCCCTTGGCTTCTCCTTGGTTTTCACCATTGTTGGTGATCAGCGGTTATGATCGGCGGCCTGGCCGCCGAATGAAACCGCCGTTTCAGTCCAGATTGGTCTGAAGCAATTATGCGGTCCAGATCGGCGGTCACGACCGCCGTTCGAAACCGCCGTTCATACCTGATCGATTTTAATCCCTCGGGTTTGATTCGGCGGTTGGATCGGCGGTCGCGAAACCGCCGAATGAAACCGCCGTTGATGCTCTGTTCTTCATGAGCTCAATTCGGCAGTCGTGATCGGCGGCCTGGCCGCCGATTGAAACCACCGAACGGTGCGTTTCAGGGGCAAAATTGTCTTTTCACATGCCCAATTCTTGATGTCTATAAATATCTTATTTTCTCATTCTCTGATTAAGCTTCTTGAGTTATTAGAACCCTAAACTTTCAAGAGAGATTTTTGAGAAAAAATCAAATCAAGAACTCAACTTTAAACACTCAAATCAAATCCCTTTTGCATCAAATTTCATATTTGGTCTTCTATGCCTTCATAGAATTGATCCATGCATGGTTTTGAATCATCACATCTTATTTGGTATGTTCTTCACTAATTTCATATTACTTTAGTGTTTTTCATATTAATACATCTCTTTAATTACTTGTATGCTTTTGATTATATGCTAGATACAAGTTAGAGATTATTTGTGATGAAAATGATTGAGTGTTGATTGTGATAGCTAATTTGGTTTTTAATTAATCTTGATTAGCTAAGCTATTTGACATGTCATTTAGCAATTGATATCTAGGGTTGATTAAATTGATTATATCATCATCCTAGTTAAGCATCTAAGGTTACCTAGCCTTGTTTGTTATTTGAATATTCATATATATTCACATAGGTTGTTTCTCTTCATTGAGAAGTAAGTCTTGAGGCTAAGAGTGCTTAGGCCTCAAGCAAATTGGAATAGGGTTGCTAATAAAGGCCCGCTGGGTAGAAGTGAGGGGTTACAGACCGGAGTGTTAGACGAGGTCTACATAGGTTGTAAACTTCATTTCAATTAGTGATTTCGAGTTCCGAGTGTGGCGCACTATACAGCCCGTGGTTTTTTCCAGTGGTTGGGTTTCCACGTATATATCAAGTGTTATTTAAATTCCGCATCTTATTACACTTGTATGTATTTTTGACTAGTAGGGGCATTTTCATAAAATTGACTTGCATGCGAAAATTGGGTAATAATCGTTAAAATCTATTCACCCCCCCTCTAGCTTTATATAGAACACACCTCGAGTTAATTGCTTTCAATTGGTATTAGAGCGGGTTCCTAGACATACATAGGAGATCCTAGCTCATTTTTGGTGTGTTTTGCATTTGTGTGATTCTTTGATCTTTCATACATTTTGCATTCATTTCATCCATTCATTATACACTATGAGTGGAATCGGTGGTTCAAATGAGGGTGCTTCGAGCGTAAGGCCACCCCTCCTCACCGGTATAAATTACTCCCAATGGAAAGGGAAGATGGAGGCATATGTGTGTCAAATCCATGATAGGGTATGGATGGCCATTGAAGATGGATATTCGCCTCCTATGATGACTCCCACAGGTGGAGGAGAAGAAGTGCTCAAGCCTAAGGCACAGTGGACACAACCCGAGTTTGAGTTGTCCAAGTGGAATCAAAAGGCGTGGCACGCCCTTATATGTGCAGTGGATGAAAATTAGTACAAACTGATTCAGAACACTAAGATAGCCAAGGAGGCATGGGACATCTTAGAGGTTGCACACGAGGGAACCGAAGTAGTGAAAGACTCCAAACTTCAAGTCCTCCAAACTCAATTTGAGACACTTAGGATGGAGGAGAATGAGTGCTTCAACGACTTCGAGATTAGGTTGATGGACATTGTCAACCAAAGTCATCAACTTGGTGACCCTTACTCGGATAGAAGGATCAAGCAAAAGATAATGAGATCGCTTCCCGAGAGGTTTGAGTCTAAGGTGACGGCTTTAGAAGAAAATAGTGATTTTAAGGACATGAAGCCGAGCGAGGTAATAGGTAGACTTCTCGCCTACGAGTCTAGGAAGGGTCCTAGCTCCACTCCTTGAAAGAAGCAAAAAGGGATTGCTTTGAGAGCTTCCAAGGTTGAGAAGGAGGACAAGGATGACTCGGATGAAGACATGGAACTTTTAATGAGAAAATTCAAGAAGTTTGTAAAATTCGAGAAGAAGGGTCATGCATCCAAAGGGCAAGAATTGAAGAAAAGGGTTCCTTTCAAGAAGGTTGAGCATAGGCAAGAGAATAGCGAAAGGAAAGGGATCCAATGCTATGAGTGTGGTGGCATAGGTCATATCTCACTAGATTGTGGGAATTTGAAGAACAAGAGAGAAAAAATGATGGCCGCCATTTGGAGTGAAAGTGATGACTCCGGAGAGGGAGATAAGTCATCAAGTGATGATGAGCTTATCAATAACTTCAAGGCATTGGGTGCCACTTGTGAAGAAAATGAAGTTGTTGGTAAGAATTCCGTTGCTAGTGATCCCATTGAAGAGAAAGTCGAAGAAGTAGCTCTAGAGGAAATAGTTGTTGCTTCATATTGGGATATGGCACTTATTGACTCAAGAGATCAAGGTGAAGGTCTTGATGAGGATATTGGATCCATAGGAGAGGAGGAGAGTCTAGAAGATGACACTAGTGGAGATGACTCCTTATCTAACTCTACAAATGGAAATGTAGAGAATATGGATATGCATGACTTTATAGTCAATGTTGAAAGCTCCATGAAGAAGAAAGATAGATTTCTAAGGATTTTAGAAGAAGAAAATCTAGAGCTTACAACATACAATGACCTCCTAAAGAAGCAAGTGGAGAAAATGGATCTTAAGGACAACTTTGAAAGTTTTGAAAGCTTTAAGTTAAAGAATGAAAAAGAGATTCAAAGGTTAAAGGAAGAACTACTTAGGCTTTCAACACAAGTTGATCACTTGAATGATGAAGTGATATGATCCATGGTGGAAGAAGACAAGCTAAAAGATGAGCTAGCTTTGTCTAAGAGGAATGAAGAGGGTTTGAAGAGAGAGCTTGTTGAAGCCAAAGAGTCATTGACTAGAATGACCACAAGCACCAAGAAACTTGACAACATACTTGGTGTAGGAAAAAGCCCTTGTGACAAAAGAGGTCTTGGATTCGAAGTGAGCAAGGATTGCTCTATTCCTAAGAAGACCATCTTTGTGAAGAGTTTGGGTAAGATAGAAGCGTCACCGGTGCAAACTCCTAGGAAGAAGTTAGAACTAGGACAATGTTCGAAAAATGCACAAGTGAAGGTAGTGAAAGCAAGACAACCCCAAGCTCAATGGAATAGAGCCTCTCGAGTCAACTCTCCTCAACAAATGACTCACTATGAAAAGAGGCAAAACATGCTACCTCATCCAAGGAGGCAACCCATTCCGGTTCAACCAAATAGAAGACATGAACCGACTCAACACCAAAGGAGACATCAAATGCATGATGAGTCTCCAATGACTTCACAAGAACATGGTATGAATTCTTAGTTGTACCAACTTGTCATTATTGTGGTGTTTATGGGCATATTAGGCCTAAGTGCTTTAAGTACATTAAGCATTGTAGGATTAATAGCATGATAGAGAAAAAGAGGCTAAGAAGAGCCCACTTGCATGAGCCTAGGAAATCTTTTGTCAATAATCCTAGGTTAGTGAATGACATGCAACCTTTGACCACTAAGAAGAAAAATGTCATATCTATGTGGATAAGGAAAAATGAACCCGCTTGCTACGAGACTAACAAGTCTCAAATAGGTTCAACTAAGTCCAATGGACTTGGTAGGTCTATAGGACCTCATGCCCTTCATTAATGAAGGATGATACTAACCCCATATGGGGAACTCAAGCAAAGAGAGCTATTTTTGCATTCTTGTCACTTGCAAAAAATTTGAAAAATCTTATGCTTCTTGGTTGATTGCTTGAGTAAGCTTGGTTGCACATATGTATATATGTTTTCAATTCAATAAGTGTGAACCGTGCTTGTTTACAATCCATGTCATATTTATGTTCAAACATGCATTTTTGGACTAGGAGATGTATGTAGGAAGTATGATTTGAATGACCTATGATTATCTCCATGACATGATGATTCTTTTATAACATGCTAATGTCTTATGAAAAGCATGAAATTCATGTACATGCTCAAATGAAAAAGCATGAATTGATAATTGCGTTCTTAACTGCAAAAAAAAAAACTTGTGTGAAAAAAAAAAAAAACGGCTTATGAGACTCAAATGAAAAAGGATCTTGTATCCGTTCAAGGATTTTACAATCCAAATGTCTCTCTTTCTTTATTGGTTGAACATGTCTACTATCATACGGGTTTCATTCCCAGAAATATCAAATAGGGTGCAAAGTTGCTCATGACATGTTTAGCTTATAAAGTTAGATATAGTTGTTCTTAAATTGAAATCAATGAAATTTCTATATCCTTGCTTCTCTCATGACAATGGTGAAATTGGTTTGAATTCCTATTAGAAACCTTTGTCATTTGCTTTGCCAAATACCATGGTATTTTGGACTTGAATGCTATATGTCTTGTATGCAAAGCATTTTGTTTCACACATTTTTATTTTAATAAATCTCCTCGTTTCTCTTCGATTAATTGAGATTGCATAAAGTGACTTATATTGATTATGCATATACTAGAATGCTACTATCTCTCTTTGCCTTAAGTGACCCGGTTGGGGACTACTCCTTTGCCTATATCATGACAAAAAGGGGGAGTAGAATGTGGTAAGGGGAGGTGCAAATTGTTGTAGCAATTGGTGCACATTGGGGAGAATATACATTGAGGGGGAGTAACCCTTTGAGGGGGAGCATTGCATTCATCATACATTGCATGATGTTGTGCTTAATTTTTTTTAATATGCAAATGCTTGTTTTAATCTCACTTGATTCATGTCACCTTTTCTTGTTTTGGAAAGCTTAGAAACCTTATTTCAGGGAATGATTGCTCTACAAGAGATTGAAGTCTTCAAGTTTTATTTTTATATATCTCTTTGTATTGTAGAAAATCTTCATTTACCCATAGGTTTATTTTCTTGTGAGGAATCAATGTGAGTGGTGGTTTTGTCACGAAATAGCCAAAGGGGGAGATTGTAAGGATTCCCGTTTTGTTGATTGGCTTATTTATTGGTCAAACCACATATTGGGGTTTTGAATGTAAGGGTAGTCTAAGTGATTAATGTTGAAGATCAAAGGCCCTTCCATGACCTCAAGATACAAGCACGCCAAAGGTATAATCTCTTGTGCTTGGTTTTCTTTGAAGAGAATTAGTAGCACACACACACTTAGCATTCTTGCTATGATTGCATATTTGCTTATTTTTTGTGCATCTCTTCATATATCACTTTACACACTAGCACTTTGGTTGATATATCTTGTTGTGTGTATATGTGCCTCATAATTCGTTTCCCGACATTGCTCGGAAACGTCCGCGCTTGCACTAATGAGTGCTTGGTTTCGCGCGAAGACCGCCTAAGGAGAATGCCCTTGGCTTCTCCTTGGTTTTCACCATTGTTGGTGATCGGCGGTTATGATCGGCGGCCTGGCCGCCGAATGAAACCGCCGTTTCAGTCCAGATTGGTCTGAAGCAATTATGCGGTCCAGATCAGCGGTCACGACCGCCGTTCGAAACCGCCGTTCATACCTGATCGATTTTAATCCCTCGGGTTTGATTCGGCGGTTGGATCGGCGGTCGAGAAACCGCCGAATGAAACCGCCGTTGATGCTCTGTTCTTCACGAGCTCAATTCGGCGGTCGTGATCGGCGGCCTGGCCGCCGATTGAAACCGCCGAACGGTGCGTTTCAGGGGCAAAATTATCTTTTCACATGCCCAATTCTTGATGTCTATAAATATCTTATTTTCTCATTCTCTGATCAAGCTTCTTGAGTTATTAGAACCCTAAACTTTCAAGAGAGATTTTTGAGAAAAAATCAAATCAAGAACTCAACTTTAAACACTCAAATCAAATCCCTTTTGCATCAAATTTCATATTTGGTCTTCTATGCCTTCATAGAATTGATCCATGCATGGTTTTGAATCATCACATCTTATTTGGTATGTTCTTCACTAATTTCATATTACTTTAGTGTTTTTCATATTAATACATCTCTTTAATTACTTGTATGCTTTTGATTATATGCTAGATACAAGTTAGAGATTATTTGTGATGAAAATGATTGAGTGTTGATTGTGATAGCTAATTTGGTTTTTAATTAATCTTGATTAGCTAAGCTATTTGACATGTCATTTAGCAATTGATATCTAGGGTTGATTAAATTGATTATATCATCATCCTAGATAAGCATCTAAGGTTACCTAGCCTTGTTTGTTATTTGAATATTCATATATATTCACATAGGTTGTTTCTCTTCATTGAGAAGTAAGTCTTGAGGCTAAGAGTGCTTAGGCCTCAAGCAAATTGGAATAGGGTTGCTAATAAAGGCCCGCTGGGTAGAAGTGAGGGGTTACAGACCGGAGTGTTAGACGAGGTCTACATAGGTTGTAAACTTCATTTCAATTAGTGATTTCGAGTTCCGAGTGTGGTGCACTATACAGCCCGTGGTTTTTCCCAGTGGTTGGGTTTCCACGTATATATCAAGTGTTATTTAAATTCCGCATCTTATTACACTTGTATGTATTTTTGACTAGTAGGGGCATTTTCATAAAATTGTCTTGCATGCGAAAATTGGGTAATAATCGTTAAAATCTATTCACCCCCCCTCTAGCTTTATATAGAACACACCTCGAGTATTCTTTTCAAAACCTATTCACCCCCCCTTTAGGTATACCTTAAGCAATTTAACTACGTTTGTATACTTTCAACGACGGCTTTGTTCACGCAGGATAGGGAGTGTGAACTCGCTGGCTATAGAAGTGGAGTTCCCGCGGTATCCTTCCCGCAGCTTATTTCCCGTGAGACAGAAGATCTGAACTCACCGGATGTGCATTTGAAGATCCCACGGTTTTATGCTGCAGATTAATTCCCGCGAGACAGGGAGTGTGAATCGTTGGAACGCCTAATATTCCCAGCGGGGTTTGCTTCACGGGTTTGTTCTAGCGGGGTTTGCTTCGTGAACCCGCAGGGGTAGAGATTTTTCTCTTTTCTGCCTTCTTTGCCTTCTTTGCCTTCTTTTCATCACTTTGGACCAAAATGCCTTTGAAACGCTTAAGTTACCTGAAAACACTTATTTACAACTTTAAATACCTAAAATGCTCAGAAAAATTTACAAAAACCAAGTAAATGGAGCGCTAAATGTGAACATTTGGAGCGCGATCATCTAACAAAAAGAATTCATAGATGTTCACATTGATTCCCTAGTATGGAATTAGTTACACATAGCGGAAATAACAAGAGATGAGAAGTAACAGATAAAACCCATGGAGGCCTCCAATAAATCGATTAGATCTTCAATGTTGAGTCTTTTTCATCTTGCAAATCTTCTATATGTAAGGTGGATAAGAGAATTGTGTGATTTGTTGTGTAAAAAGGTGGTGTGAAACGGTAGCAGGTCCCAGAACGAGCAAGAGCCCCTTCACAAATAAAATAAGAAGTATTTATATGATCTCCACAATTAAGGTTCCAGATTTCCATAGAAAACTCGGAATTAGCACGACCACCACTAATACCGTGGCACGGACAACTTGCTTGTGCCGCAATTCTTGGCGCTATGCGGTCCTAGAATAATTTGTAAGGATTCTCATATCTTGATTGGCTTATTTTGTGGACAACCCACATATTGGGGATTCTTTGTAAGGGTAGCTTAGGTATTGGTGTTCAAGTTAAATGCCCTTTGAAGACCTCATCATTGATAAGCACCAAGGGTAAATCTCTATGTGCTTGATTTGCTTTGAAGAGATTTAGTGCACACACACACACACATTCCATGCATTTCCATACTTTGTATATTTTGTGTGTTCTTATGTGTGTACATTCATGTTTATATAATATCTCTTATTGCATATTTTGTTGATTGCATCGAGTAGTTCAAATGCCATGACATGATTAGAACTAGGTTGCATTGTGTATGATTGGACGCTGTTCACCCGCCCTACAGGCGCTCTTCGAACAGCGGTCCAAAAAGGGAAAAGAGCAAATTTGCTCTCAACCGCTCTACACCCGCTCTACATAGAACAGGTGAACAGCGGTGCCACTGGTGATGTTTTTCACACCTGATGGTCCGCCCCAAAACCGCTCTACGAACAGCGGGTGAAGGGCATGCTCTCCAGACCCGAGAGCAACTGCCCTTAGGTCACCTGTAATCTGCCCTACGTAGGGCAGTCATGAAGAACTTGTTCTTCATTTCCCAGGTGAACCGCTGTTCATCCGCTCTACGTAGGGCGGATGAACAGCGGCCAAGGCATAGTTTTAAAAAATATATATAAAACGGTGTCACTTCATTTTGGCACCTTATATATATGCCTCTTTCATTTTAGGTTGTGTTGCTGAGTTCAAAATATCTTATATTTTCCTTAGAATATTTTTCAAGTGAAAAATTCTTAAGAACTCACCTTTAAACACTCAAAGACATTCCTTTGTGCATCAAAGATCATCTTGCATCATCCATGCATGGTTTTGCATCATCACAACTTGTTTGGTAAAATTTTTACTAACTTCATCTTATTTTAGTATTTTTCCTATCAAACCATCTCTTTAAATTACTTGTATGTCTTAGATCATATGCTAAATACAAGAATAGAGAATTGATTGTGATGAATTGATTGAGTGTTGTAATATGATAGATATCTAGGTTTTTATAATCTATGTTTATCTAAGCTATTTGACATGTCATTTAGCTCTTGATATCTAGGATTGATTTAATTGTTATATCATCATCTAGATAAGTATCTAAGGTTCCCTAGCATTGTTTGTTCTTTGAATATCATCATATATTCACATAGGTTGCATAATCTCTTCATTGAGAATTAAGACTTGTGGCTAAGAGTGCTTAGGCCACAAGCAAATTAGACTAGAGCCACTTTTAAAGGCCAGCGTGGTAGAAGTGGGGGATTATTGACCGAAGTGTTAGACGAGGTTTACATAGGTTGTAAACTCCATTTCAATTAGTGGATTTCGAGGTTTGAGTGTGGCGTACTATACAGCCCGTGGTTTTTCCCAGTGGTTGGGTTTCCATGTATACATCAAGTGTTATTTAATTTCTGCACCATATTACACTTGTTTGTCTTTTTGACTAGTAGGGGCATTTTCGTAAAATTGTCATGTATACGAAAGTTGGGTAAAATTAGTTAAAATCTATTCACCCCCCCTCTAGATAATATAGAACACACCGTGCATTATTTGTTCTTTCATAATTCATGGAATGGTACCGCAATTGGGACCTGGGTTTGGAGAGCGGTTTGGAAAATGGTGGCACTACTGGAATACTTCATGGCATGGGCTGCTTTTGAGGTTAGTACCGAAGGTGCGGTATGTACCGTGAAATGGAACAGGAGGTTCTTTATTCATCATCGCTGGCAAGGTCGTGACTAAGGCTATGCATGGGCAGCGGTCTAAACCGTGGAAAATGACAGATTTGCCCTTTTCATTCGTTTAAGCTCTTTTTTCTTCAAAAATAACATCCAAGACTTCTCCATAAGAATATGACCAACACAAGCTCAAAAAACACATTAAACACTTAAATATCCCAATAAACAAGCAATTGATTGGTGGAATGGGGCTTAAAAACATATACAATAAATGATCGATCAGTAGCTCATTCGACTTTTCATTTTCTATCTATCCCAATTGTGCCTCATTCTTTTTTTTTTCCTTTTGTTCTTTTCTTATCTTTGCTTTTTCTTTTCTTTTCATGCTTTGCATTCATCTTTTCATTTCAAACCTTTTCTTTTTCTTCGCTTTTCTTTTTCTTTTCATTCATTCATGCATTTCAATATGTTAACCGCCTAAAAAAGGCAGAGGTGCAAAGAAGAATTTTCCTCCCTTACCAAGACTAGTGGAGTAAAATAATGCTACAAGGAACATCAAGCCAACCTATGAGGGAACCAGGATCGATACCCGTACGACAAGCCATCTGAAAACTAGGACTAGGAGCAAGATCATCCTGATTCCCCAGTATCGGGAAACGTTATAGCCAAGATCCAGAAAGCTCTGATACCGTGTCCCTCGACTCCCTTATGCCAAGAAGTGTCAGTACCACGATCCATGATGCATGGTGCCTCAATACCACATTTCCTCCCTAGGCCAGCTTACCAAGCATTCACCATCTACCGTATGTGAAGAATGATACCCAGAAAGACCGGTATACCCAGAAAGGACCGATATATTGACGAATACGTTTTTGTGTCGTTCAAAAGATCATACGATAAAAATATTTATAAAACCTATGCAATGTGCTAACAAGTATAAAAACGAGTAAAACGGCAAGCACGGGTGTCATCCACAAGGATCGGAGGTAGCGATGACTAGATTAGGATTAATAGAACTAGCGTGCATAAAAGTAAAGTATATGGTAGGTGTTGTGAAATGTAAATTAACTAAAGCAAACTAGGAATGCAATGATTAAAAATGAATGTGAATGAAGTGATATGACTAAGGTGTTGATGGACTCGTAAGCGAACACTAGGCAATGCAATAAACTCGAAAATACGCGTATTGTAACGAATGTAGCCAACCTAGGGTGTATAGAGTTGGCTATCTATCCCTAGCAAGGGGCCAACCTAGGGTGTATAAAGAAGGCCTCCTACTAGTGATTGATCCCTCTTAAGCAACCAACCTAGGATGTATAGTGTTAGTTGCTCGATTAGGACCCTAACAATGAATGCACATATAACTATCTAGGGCTCAACCTTTACTAATTTAGCCAACCTATGGTGTATAGAGAAGGCTTCTAATCCCCTCACAAGAGCCGTCCTAGGGTGTATAGCGACGGACACCTGTTCGAGGTTAGATGAAGAGAGCGGTTGCGGAGCCGAGATTCCAAAAATCCCTTCCATTCAAAAGAGCAATAGACAACAAAATAGGGTGTACGCCTAGTTGCCTACTCAAGTAATCCAAATAAACATGCTAAAAGGGTGTATCCAAGCAAATCAATATTGGAAAGCAATTAAAGCAATAGAATAGAACATAGAGATAGATTGAATATAAAATAATAGAGTTTAATTACAAAAACCTAATATCCATCAACTAATCACATCAACCCCTTAGTGGGGGATTTAGCTACTCATGGTTCTAAATAACAAATACAAAACTAAGAGAAGAGATTGAAAGGAAACCCTTGAAGAGCTCTCATTCCTTGAAGCTTGAATCCAAATCTCCTTAGTTGCCTTTGGATGAGTAGAGATGAGTATGTGTAAGGATTCCCATTCATTGATTAGCTTATTTCGTGAACAAACCACATGTTGGTGTTTTGTAATGTAAGGGTAGCTTATGCTCTCAAGACCTCAAGAGAAGAAGCACCAAAGGTAAATTTCTTGTGCTTGCTTTGCTTTGAAGAGATGTAGTTGCACACACACACACATTCCTTGCATATCCATACTTTGTGTATTTTGTGTGTCTTGATATGTGTGCATTCATGTTTATATAATATCTCTTCTTGCATATTTTATTGATTGCATCTTAGGATTAGAAACCATGTCATGATAGTACTTTAGGATGCATTGTGTATGTATGGGCGCTGCACATGCCCTATAGGCGCTCTACAAAAGGGGAAAGAGCAAATTTGCTCTTAACCGCTCTACACCCGCTCTACGTAGAACAGGTGAACAGCGGTGCCACTGGTTGATTTTTTATCAATTTTTAGTCTGCCCAAAAACCGCTCTACGTAGAGCGGGTGAATGGCGGCTCTCAAAACCCGAGAGCAACCGCCCCTAGGTCGCCTGGTTTCCGCCCTACGTAGGGCGGTCACGAAGAACATGTTCTTCGCAAACCCAGGTGAACCGCTGTACACCCGCCCTATGTAGAGCGGGTGAACATCGGTCAAGGCAATTTTTCTGCCAACTTTTCAAAACGACTGCACTTCACTTGGACACACTATATATATACCTCTTTCATCTTAGGTCGTTTTAGAGGATTCAAAAGCAAATTTTTACTTAGCATATTTTTCCAAGAGAAAGATTTCACTAAAGAACTCACATTTGTTTACTCAAACACCTTTCCAGGATCATTAATCATCATCTAGCATCATCCTTGATCATCTAGATATCATTTTGCATGGATTTTTTAACACACTTTGCTTGGTAAGTTTTTCACTTATATCTTACATATTAGGTGTCTTTCTTTGCAAGCAATCTCATTTATCACTTGTATGTCATTAATATATGTCTTATATACAAGTTTGAGATTAGTGTTTTGAAAGTTTGAGAGTTGTATTGTGATAGCTTTCTAGGTTTTCATAATCTATGTTTAGCTAAGCTTTTTGACATGTTATTTAGCTCTTGATATCTAGGATTGTATTTCTTGTTATATCATCATCCTAGATAAGCATATAGGGTTAACTAGCTCTTGTTGCATATTTGAGTATTTCATATATTCACTTAGGTTATATCATCTCTTCATTGAGAAGTAAGACTTGTGTAGCTTCCGGGATTAGGTTGCATAAATCACAAGCAATTGAACTAAGTTCACTTATACCGGGATTAGGTAGTTGTCATGATTATTGATCGGGATTAGATAATTAACCCGGGATTAGGTTGTAATCATTTCATAATTAGTGGATTCGAGGTTCGAGTATTGCGCACTTACTAGCCCGTGGTTTTTCCCGTGAGGGTTTCCACGTAAAAATCAAGTGTCATTTAATTTCTGCACTTATATGCTTGATTTGTTAATTTGACTAGTTTGGGGTATTTTCGTGAAAATTGACTAATCGTGAAAATTGGGTAAAATAGAATAAAATCTATTCACCCCCCTTTTAGTTTAATATATAGAACAAACCGTTAATTTGTTTCAGTATGGATGAGAGGGAAAATATTCCTAGGCTAAAAAACAAGTAAAGAAAGAAATTAACTAAGTGTGGGAGAGGTTCTATTTATAGGGGAAGCAAAAATAGGTCACTTAAGCTTGAAAACAGAGTCTGACGCACGCGTAGTACAGGTGGAGTGCGGTTCAGGGACCCGCACTCACCTGACCCGCACTTACCCGCACTCCAACACAAGAATTCCCACGCTGGAAAGTGTAGAGTGCGGGTCAAGTGCGGGTAAGGGACCCGCACTGTACCTGAACTTTATGGCATTCTATAGTCTTCTTCGATCCTTCAGTGTGCGGGTTGTGTGTGGGTCCTGTGCGGGATTTCCTACGTTGGAAGTGTGCGGGTTGAGTGCGGTTTTTGTTCATCTTTTTGCACAATTTGATCCCCTTTTCGCACGAAAGTCCCGAATTTCGCTTCCAACACCAAAAATGCACAAACGCCTGAAATTACAATCAAAGAGCCTATTAGACATGAAACACACAAAAAAACACACGAGAAAGAGACAGAGGATAAGGAAAAGAGGGCTGAAATATACAACAATTTAGGCACGATCGTATACCAAGAGTAACACCACGCCACAAGAAGGTCAACATGCAGTAACATTCGACGAAAGGGAAGAGAGTTGACCTCTCCCGCCATTCGCAATGCCATTTAAAACAAAGGTAGTCAACTTCATCAAATCCTACCAAAATAGAAACAATCCACCTGATTTTAGGGACAATCCCCGCGCCTAAACACAGCCCCTATCAACGCCTAATCAGAGTCCCTTTGATTGATAAATTGATCGACTAAATTAGCAGAATGGACAGTAGGAATTGGAACCTATAAGTACTACAGAGTTCTCTAAAGAATGAGAGGATCAGATAGAGAGTCTTCTTCTACTTATCAACTAGCACAAATTTGCCATCACCTATTATGTAAAAAACATCATTATACCATCATTGTACTACTCAATTGTATGTTATTTTTGTTTATTGATTGTGCCTAAATTGTTGTATATTTCGGCCCTCAATTCCCTATCCTTTGTTTCGTTCCCGTGTGTTTTTCTTTGTATTTCATGTCTATTAGGCTCTTTTGTGGTAATTACAGGCAATTGATGTAATTCAGGTGTTGGAGATGAAAAGTGGGAATTTCAGACACAAAACAAGTCAGACAGCAAGAAGAGATGTTTTAGTGCGTGGGTATTGTGCTGGTCAACATACCCATGCACAACCAGCACAGTGTGCTGGTCCAGTTACCTGCGCACTACCCGCACACTACCCTCACAAGTCAGTAGATAGCAAATAAAGTTGGGTACCTTATTTGTGGTTAATATATAGCTGTAGTCCATTCCGTAATGTATGGTGATCTTATCTTGGATCATTCATATGGTGATATGAGAATAGAAGCACCTTATATGATGTAATCATATAGGACTGGGCCACGATCTATATGAATCTCTCACCAAGATCTGTCACATGATGAGATTCATAAATATCGACAAATGATGGTTGTATATGGGTGATCTTAATCCTGAGTGTCTTATTGACTCCTTCAGGTTAGATCGTGGTCTTTGATATACCATGGGTGAGGTCGGAGTTGCATTCCCGATTAATATGCTCCGTATGTTAGGATCGCGGTTTGGCTTATGGCTGGGAAGGTTTGTACACAATAGTGGAATCCGAAACGAATAATGCATGGTGTGTTTAAAACTATCTAGAGGGGAGGGAAGGGGAGGGGAGGGGAGGGGAGGGGGAGGGGGAGGGGGGGTGAATAGATTTTAATCGTTATTACCCAATTTTCGCATGAATGTCAATTTTACGAAAATGCCCCTAACTAGTCACAATAATATAACAAGTGTAATATGGTGCGGAATGTAAATAACACTTGATATTTACGTGGAAACCCTCACGAGAAAAACCACGGGCTGTTATGTGTGCCACACACGAACCTCAAATCCACTAATTGAAATGATTACAACCTAATCACGGTTTAATGATCTAATCCCGATCAATAATCATCACAACTACCTAATCCCGGTATGAGTGTACCTAGTCCAATTGCTTGCGAATTAAGTAATCTAATTCCGGTCACAACACAAGACTTAATTCTCTAAGAAGAGATAATACAACCTAAGTGAATATATGAAATATCCAAAAATGCAATTAGAGCACCCTATATGCTTATCTAGGATGATGATTTTGCAATTAATTCAATCCTAGATATTAAAAGCTAGATAACATGTCAAATAGCTTAGCTAAACATAGATTATAAAAACCTAGATAGCTATCACAATACAACACTCAATCATGTCAACACACCAATCTCTATTTTGTATCTAGAATATATTCTAAGAGCATACAAATAATATAAGAGATGTCAATGATAAATAAAACACTAATTATGTAAGATAATAGTGAAGAACTTACCAAAGAGTGTGTGTTGACCAAAACCCATGCAAGCAAGCATCCTAACTATGCTAGAAAATGCTTAGATGATGTTTAGATGCATATAAGGATGGTTTTTTGATTTGAGTGATCAAAGATGATCAAAGATGAGTTCTTGATGAAAAAGCTCTCTTTGAAAATGCTCTCAATTAAAAATATGTGTTTTTTGAGTCATTAGGGACGACCTAAATTTGAAGCAATGTTTATATAGGTGTCCCAATTGATGAAACGCCATTTTGAGAAAAACAGGGAAAAAACCGCTACTGTTACCGCTATCAAAGCCACAGCGGTGCATTAAAAAAACGTCAGGTATGAAACCGCTGTGGCTACGGCAGCGGTTCTAACAGTGGTACGCACTGTTCACGAAATCGCTGTCCAACCGCTGTGAAAAATCCACAGCGGTCGGAGTGATGCAAACAGAGCATCACACCGCTGTGGTTACCGCTGCGGATACCGGCAACGGTAATGGCAACAGTCTCCAAACCTCATGCCAAGCAAAAGCATGGCTTTGCATCCTAATGCCTAAATGACATGGCATTTCAATGTACAAGATGCAATCAATTAAGAACATGCATGAAGAGATATAAATGATCATTAATGAGCACATAATAAAAACACATACACAACATACAAGTAAACGAATTATGCATGAGATGTGAGTGTGTGTGTGCAACTAATCTCTTCAAAGAAAATTAAGCACTTATAAATTACCTTTGGTGCTTATGAATAATGAGGACTTCAAAGGGCATTTAACTTGAACACCAATACTAAGCTACCCTTACAATGAATCCCCAATATGTGGTTTGTCCATGAAATAAGCCAATCAACACATGGGAATCCTTACAGAATCCACTCCTTCTTGTGAGAAGTAGATGTTAGTTCCCTTAAGGGTTGATTCGGGGCTTGAACAATATAAGCGCTCTCCTAATTTCGTAAGGAATGTAGGATTTATTGTTCATTAGAGGATCAATGGTACTTAATGGAAAGATATAATTAGAGGGGTATAACGGACATTATGACCTAGCTCTAATTATGAACTACTTGTGGAGGATTATACCATAAGTAATAGCTATATCGATGGAAACCAAGAGTTATTGGTTTGTATAAAAACGTCTACAATTGAGAGAGTGTAGCTTTGGGTTTTTAGTGGAATAACACTGAAGTTAATAATCATGAAATATTATTAAAGAGTTTAATTAATTATTTCTAAGGATTATTAGAGCTCAAAATACTGGGGGTCCATTAGGTCCCCGTGCTAGCCCGATCGATTTAGGTAACAAGGGTCACGGTTAATTAATTGGATTGTCCAATTAATTATGTTACGAAAGTGACACGTATTTTTCAGAGATTAATTGAATAATCAGATTATTTAATTAATATATTAATAATTAAATTAATTAAATAATTAGATTAATTAATTAATTAATTAATAATTATTAATTATTAATTGATTATTAAATGGAGGTTGGAAGTTCAAATCATAACTGAGACATAAAATAATTAGATTACTTTATTCTTAGTTTGGTATAATATTTAAGTTTAACTCATCTATGGTTTTGTGGGATTTAGAATCCTACTCTACCTATGATACTTAAATACTAATTATCTCTTGAATATATGGAGATATATTTGGAAAGAGATAATGATTTAGTTTGAAAATATATATAGATATATTTTAAATAACTAAAAAAATTGTCAACCAAAAATTGTCACCGGGGTGAAATTTTCAATTAACAATTTATGGGGGGCCCAGATTGGGATAGATCTGGGCTAGCGGGATACCTAGTAGCTCGATATCCCGCTGGTTCCTACAAATTGACTAAGTGTGGTGTATAGTAGTAGAATAAGAAGGATTCTGGAAAGTTATAAGATGAACACTCAACTTATTTTATTCAGAATTACACGTAATGAGTTTTACAATCAATTGATAGAACCTCAATGATCACAATAACAAGGAAATAAAATGGCTTCAAGGGCAATAGTGATGGAGCTTTTTGTGCCTATCGATAAGTGGAAAAAGTAAGGTAGGGTTGCGATCCTTTTTTCTGTAAACATACGATGAATATATAGGCCCGTTTCTTGCTGAGTACTCCTAGAACTTCAGTCTAGGGTTTTAGCAATTTACGGGTCTTTCCTTGGCGATCCACGGATTCGTCGGGGAATTGATCCATAAAATCAAGTGACTTCCTCTTGAGCTGAAAGAGTTGACTCCACCTTTAAATGGGACTCTTGAGTGGCGGGAGTGAGCATAATACCTTGCCTTGAACGATGGCATTTGATGCTTATCTTCCTTCTTGTTTTGTTGTTCGGGATACCCGCTTCTCGCTTTAAGTGGGGTCGGAGGATTTATGCATTTAACACATGATTTATTCGTCGGGTGCTTACTACTGGCTTCTTAGTGGATCGAGATACTCAAGTACTTCTTCCCTTTTCCCGTTCTTGCTTGACCGGATCAGGGTTCTGGGATACTAGGGTATCGGGATACCGGGATTCCTAAGGGTAGATAGGCGCTATGATTTCATAGCAGTAGAGTCTCTAGGGCCTCATCTTTGAGGTTTCCTAGTGCTTTCTTTGGTTCTAAAGGTTTTGGACTTGGCTGGGGTGGGCAGAAGTTCATACCCAGCCTTTTTGTAAGTAGGCAGGGTTCCCGGGTACCTCTCCTATTGTTGCCTTCTACCCCGCCTTATTCTTCACAGCTGGTGAAAAATTCTTCTATGATCCCTGCCTTTTTTTGGCGGTTAACAGAAGTCCCCCCTGACTTGAACACCGGTAACTTTTAGAGGTTGGAGTAAGGATTTCTAGTCCGTTTGAAGAATTTTTCTATTTTGTCTGCTTATCTAGCTTCGTTCGGCTGGCTTCCATAATGAAAGGGGAAATCTTTTTTGCATACGGTGGTATTTAATGATAATCCACGTGTCAAACGGTGGTTGCTTCACAAATTCAAATTGGCCGTTTTTTGGCGCGGCTTTTTCTGAGTTATTCTCGTTCACGTCTCCAGCCATTACTCTTTGTTTCCTTCTATGCTCCGGTAACCGCCCCTCTCCTATCTATAAATAAATCTCTTTCCCCCTGTCTTGTTTACGCTTCACTTGTCTTTCAGAAATCAAGAACTGAAATCTTTTCCTTCTTTTGAGTCTTTTTCTTTTTCACAATGGTGTCTCCCTCAAAACTTCCTGCCTCTACTTAGGACGCTCATTCGTCCTCTTTGCCCCTTCGGCCTGCTTCCTCAGGTTCTCGTTCTGCCACTTCCCATCTTCTTGGTAACCTTGACGAACTTCTGAACGTTCCGAAAGTGGATTCGGTGAGGAGTTCTTCATCAATCAGGAGGAAGAAACGTGGTCATGGAGATGATGATGTTGCTAGAGAGGGTGTCTCATCCCAACGTCGTAGTTCTGGGAGGAATCCCCAAATCGGGTCAGGTTTTCACAACGAACCTGATGATCCGGTCCAGATAATGGATGAAGAGGAGGGTGCTGATGTCGATGACAAAGAAGGGGATGAGGCGGATGATATCCCTCATGTGGATTCTTTGAGAGCTCTTGTTGGGCCCCTCCTCCCTTTTGGTAAAGGTTGCATCATCCCGGAGTCAGTCTGCACAGCTAACACTTTAGCCCGGCTTAGGAAGGTTTACAGGATCCCGGATGCTATCCGCCTCTCCCTCCCTCATCGGGGGTATGATGTGTACACTCCCCCTGCAGGTTGCCTGTTAAATCATGTGGCCGCCTTTAAGTGTGGAGTTCGGCTTCCTCTTCATCCCTCTTTTCACAGGTTGCTTGTCACTCTAGAACTAGCCCCGCTATAAATTTCACCCGGATTCTGGAAGAACCTGACGAGGTTTTTGGTACTCTTGAGGGAGCAGAGTGAGAAAGAAGGTGCTGAGAGGGAGCCCGGCTTTGATGAGTTTCTTTATGTTTACCAAATAACGAGAATGGTTCCTCGAGGTCATTTCTATCTGATGCCCAAGAATAAGATGCAGTTTGTTGTTCCTCGGGCGAACGTGAAATTCAACTCACCTTGGAAAGACTAATAGGTCGTGGTTGAGGGTGACTGGGGCCAGTCAGTGTATCTAGATGGGGCCGAGTACCCGGTTCCTATCCGTCTTTCTCCAAGAGATAAGTGGAGCACGGGTGTACTTTCTGTAGAATCCAGAAGGATTTTTAAGAAGATTCAAGATAGGAACTACACCAATCTGAAGTATCTCACCTATGACCCCTTTGAAGGTGCTCGGTTGGAGCGGTATCTGCGGATATCCATCGCGCACCCTGGTAGGCCTTGCCTCTCATCCTTTCTGTTTCTCTCTCCCCCTCTTTTTTTTTTTTTTTTTTTTTTAATAATTGTTCCTCTGACAGTTTCTGCTACTCCCCTTCTTTCTCCTTCTCTATCAGGATCGATACATCCGGATTCCCTTTCAGCCAATTCTCCTATCGCTCTTCCTGTCGGTGTCGGAGCTGCCTCCAGATCTCAGCCACTCGCATCAACTCCTCCTTCTGCAACTACAGGGTCGGCTTCTGAAACAAATATTGCACGGTGTGTATAAAATTATCTAGAGGGGGTTGAATATATTTTAATTGTTATTACCCAATTTTCGCAAGTATGTCAATTTTACGAAAATACCCCTAACTAGTCACAATAATATAACAAGTGTAATAAGGTGTGGAATGTAAATAATACTTGATATTTATGTGGAAATCCTCACGGGAAAAACCACGGGCTGTTATGTGTGTTACACACGAACCTCGAATCCACTAATTGAAATGATTACAACTTAATCCCGGTTTAATGATCTAATCCCGATCAATAATCATCACAACTACCTAATCCCGGTATAAGTGGACCTAGTCCAATTGCTTGTGATTTAAGCTACCTAATCCCGATAGCAACACAAGACTTAATTCTCTAAGAAGAGATAATACAACCTAAGTGAATATATAAAATATCCAAAATGTAATTTAGAGCTAGGTTACTCTATATGCTTATCTAGGATAATGATTTTGCAATAAATTCAATCCTAGATATTAAAAGCTAGATGACATGTCAAATAGCTTAGCTAAACATAGATTATGAAAACCTAAATAGCTATCAAAATACAACACTCAATCATGTCAACACAACAATCTCTAATTTGTATCTAGAATATATTCTAAGAGCATACAAATAATATAAGAGATGTCAATGATAAATAAAACACTAATTATATATGATAATAGTGAAGAACTTACCAAAGAAAGTGTGTTGACCAAAACCCATGCAAGCAAGCATCCTAACTATGCTAGAAAATGCTTAGATGATAATTTGATGCATATGAGAATGGTTTTTTAGTGTTAAAAATGTGTTCTTGATTTGATTTTCTCTCAAATGTCTCTCTTTGAAGTTTAGGGTTCTTAGAGTTAAAGAACATTAATTCTGAAAATGAGAAAGTGTGATATTTATAGACATCAAGAACAAGGCATGTGAAAAGACAAGTTTGCCCCTGAAACGCACCGATCGGCAGTTTCAATTGGCGGCCAGGCCGCCGATTATAACCGCTGAATTGAACCCGAGAATAACAGGGGAACAACCAACCGCCGAATCAACCCGAGAGATTAAATCGATCAGGCATGAACGGCGGTTTCGAACGGCGGTTTCAAACAGCGGTTGTGGCCACCGATCGTAACCGCAGAATTGCTCCAGACACTTCTGGATGCAAACGGCGGTTTCATTCGGTGGCCAGGCCACCGATCATAACCGCCGATCACAACCGCCGATCACTAACAAAGGTGAAAACCAAGGAGAAGCTAAGGGCATTCTCCGTAGGCGGTCTTCGAGCAAAGCCAAGCACATTCTAGTGCATGCGCGGATGTTTCCGAATACTATCGGGAAACGAATTACAAGACACAAATACACACAACAGGATACAACATCAAAGTGCAAGTGTGAAATGTGACATGTGAAGAGTATGCACACAAATGCAAGAATGCTAAGTGTGTGTGTGCAATCTAAATCTCTTCAAAGAAAACCAAGCACTAAAGATAATACCTTTGGCGTGCTTGTCCCTTGAGGTCTTGAAAGGGCCTTCGAGCTTAAAGTTCAATCACCTAAACTACCCCTACACAATAAACCCCAATATGTGGTTTGTCCACGAAATAAGCCAATCAAAATATGAAACCTTACAATCTCCCCATTTGGCTATTTCGTGACAAAACCACCACTCACATTGATTCTCAAAACATAATTGAATCTACGAGATAACAAAGATATTCTAGATTACAAAAAGATATAAAAATATAAAAAACTTCAAGTCTTCAATCTCTTGTAGAACTATCAACCCTTCAAAACAAAAAAATTACACTTTCCAAAGCAAGAGTATGTGAGATGATCAAGTGAGGATAAAACAAGCATTTGCATTTAAGAATTTAAGCACAACATCATGCAATGTATGTGTATGCAATGCTCCCCCTCAATGGGTTACTCCCCCTCAATGTATATTCTCCCCAACATGCACAATTGCTACTACAATTTGCAACTCCCCTTACCACATTCTACTCCCCCTTTTTGTCATGATATAGGCAAAGGAGTAGTCCCCAACCGGGTCACTCTTAGCAAAGAGAGATAGTAGCATACAAGAAGTTTGCATAATCATATAAGTCACTTTATGCATCCCAATTAATTGAAGAGAAACAAGGAGATTTATTTAAAAAAGATGTGTGAATCAAATATGATTTGCATACAAGACATGTAGCATTCAAGTCCAAAATACAATGGTATTTGGCAAAGCAAATGACAAAGGTTTCAAAAAGAATTCAAACCAATTTCACCATTGTCATGAGTAAAGAAAAGATATAGATATTTCATTAATTTCAATTTAAGAACAACTGTATCCAACTTTATAAGCGAAACATGGCATGAGCGACTTTGCACCCTATTTGATTTTTCTGGGTGAGAAACCCGTATGATAGTAGCCATGTTCAACTAATAAAGAAAGAGAAACAATTGGATTATACAATCCTTTGAACGGATACAAGATCCTTTATTCATTTTGAGTCTCATAAGCTTTTTCACAGAAGTTTTGCATTTTAAGAATATGCAATCATCAATTCATGCTTTTTCATTTGAGCATGTCATATAAATTTCATGCTTTTCAATATTCATTAGCATGTTATTAAAGAATCATCATGTCATGGAGATAACTATAGGTCATTCAAATCATACTTCCTATGTAGATCTCCTAGTCAAAAAATGCATGTTTGAACATAAATATGACATGGATTGTAAACAAGCATGGTTCACACTTATTGAATTGAAAACATATATACATATGTGCAACCAAGCTTACTCAAGCAATTAAAAAGGAAGCATGAGATATTTCAAATTTTTGCAAGTGACAAGATTGCAAAATATCTCTCTTTGCTTGAGTTCCACATATAGGGTTATCACCATCCTTCATCAATGAAGGTCATGAGGTCCTAAGGACCTACTAAGTCCATTGGACTTAGTTGAACGTATTAGAGACAAGTTTGTCTCGTAGCAAGCGGGTTCATCTTTTCTAATCCATTTAGGTGAAACAATTTTCTTCCTAGTGGTCAAAGGTTCTAGAGATCTAGATGTCATAGGATCATATAAATGAATTTCTTCCTTCCTATGAGCATGCATTCTAGCTCTAGCCTCTTTCTTCTCAATCATGCTTTTAGCTCTGCATAATTTAATGTAACGAAAGCACTTTGGTCTAATATGACTATTAATACCACAAAAATGACATGTAGGGATGAAATTATAAGTCATACCATGTCCTTGTGCATGTATAGGAGCCTTCCCATGTCTTTGTAGTTGTCTTGGTAGTTGGATAGGATCTCTCCTTCTTTGTTGTTGACCAAGACTTGATTGCTTCCTTGGTTTAGCTTGCACGATTGGTCTCTTCCCTTGATGGATTTGAGGTTGAGGGAAGTTAGCATGAGGAACTCTTGTAGTTTGAGCTTGAGGTTGTCTTCTTGGAGCTACCTTCACTTGTGCACTATGAGAGCATTGTCCTAGATCAATCTTCTGCCTAGGAGTTTTCACCGGTGAAGCTTCTTTGTAGCTCAAGCGCTTGACAAACACGGTATTGTTAGGAGTGGAGAACTCCTTACCATCTTCAAACCCAAGACCTCTCTTGTCACAAGGACTCTTCCAACACTTAACATGTGGTCAAGTTTTTCGGTGCTAGAAACTATCTTAGTCCTTGAGCCTTTAGCCTCTTCAAGCTCTCTTTTTAAATCTTCTTCATTCCTCTTAGATAAGTCTAACTCATTTCTTAGCTTATCTTCAATATTCTTGGATCTTTCCACTTGCTCACTTAAGTGGTCAACATGAGCCAAAAGGTCTAGATTCTTATCGCTCAATCTTTGCATCTTTTCCTTGGTCTTCATTTCTAAGTTTTTAAACTTAGCGAGGAATTCATCTAGAACCTTTTTCTCCACATATCCATGTGTGGAGTTAGATGAAGAGTCATCTTCACTAGAGTCACTTTCTTCTTGACTCTCATTCTCTTCTTCATTGTAGGAGATCGGAAAGGCAAAATAGTTGTTCTCACAATCATTTAAGCTTGAGGGACTTCCTTCAACAACTTTCACTTTGTTGTCCCGCTTATGAGAGCAACCTAATGCCAAAAATTTTGCCACAACCTCTTCATCACTTGAAGTGGCGGCCTCCTCTCTTTCATCTTCCAAGTTAGCACATTCCTTGGAGATATGCCCGAATCCTCCACATTTGTAGCATTGAGTGTTCTCTCTTGAAGACATCTCATGATATGGCTTGACATTCTTGATTGTGGTCTTCTTCTTCTTGAAGTCATTCCCCTTTGAGCCATAACCACTCTTTTGTAGATTCAAGAACTTCTTGAATCCCTTAGCAATGAGTGCCATGTCTTCATTTGAGTCATCCTCCTCCTCTTCCATCTTAGATGTCTTCAAGGCAATATCCTTTTTCTTTTTAGGAGGTGATGTGGTAGCCTTTCTTGATTCATAGACTAGAAGTCTTCCAATGACTTCACTCGGCTTCATTTCTTTGTAGGTGTCATTTTCTTCTAAAGCCGTCACTTTGGGCTCGAACCTCTCGGGAAGTGATCACATGATCTTTTTCTTGATTCTTCTATCCGAGTAAGGATCACCAAGTTGGTGACTTTGTTTCACAATGTCCATTAGTCTCACTTGGAAGTCATTGAAGTGCTCGTGCTCTTCCATCATAATGGTCTCAAACCGAGTTTGGAGAACTTGGAGCTTGGAGTCCCTAACTACCTCGGTTCCTTGATGAGCAACTTCTAGGATGTCCCATGCCTCTTTGGCTATCCTAGTAATTTGAATCAACTTATATTGATTCTCATCGACTACACAATGGATGGCATGTATGGCTTTGTTGTTCCACATGGAATCAACAAATTCTTGCGCGTCCCACTATGCCTTAGGCTTAAGCACTTCTTCTCCTCCATCCATCGAAGTCATCATAGGTGGAGCATATCCATCTTCAACCGCCATCCACGCCCTATCATGGATTTGGCATATGCATACTTCCATCTTCCCCTTCCATGAGGAGTAATTATCGCCAGTGAGCAACGGTGGCCTCACGCTCGACACTCCCTCTTTACTCATCCCGAAACCACTCATAGTGTTTGGATGAATGCAAATGAGATGAATGCAAAATGTATGAATAAATCAAAAAATCACACAAGATGCAAAACACACCAAAATGAGCAAGGATCACCTATGTATGTCTAGGAACCCGCTCTGATACCGATTGAAACAAATATTGCACGGTGTGTATAAAATTATCTAGAGGGGGGTGAATAGATTTTAATCGTTATTACCCAATTTTCGCAAGTATGTCAATTTTACGAAAATACCCCTAACTAGTCACAATAATATAACAAGTGTAATAAGGTGTGGAATGTAAATAACACTTGATATTTACTTGGAAACCCTTATGGGAAAAACCACGGGCTGTTATGTGTGCCACACACGAACCTCGAATCCACTAATTGAAATGATTACAACCTAATCCCGGTTTAATGATCTAATACCGATCAATAATCATCACAACTACCTAATCCCGGTATAAGTGGACCTAGTCCAATTGCTTGTGATTTAAGCTACCTAATCCCGATAGCAACACATGACTTAATTCTCTAAGAAGAGATAATACAACCTAAGTGAATATATAAAATATCCAAAATGCAATTTAGAGCTAGGTTACTCTATATGCTTATCTAGGATAATGATTTTGCAATAAATTCAATCCTAGTTATTAAAAGCTAGATGACATGTCAAATAGCTTAGCTAAACATAGATTATGAAAACCTAGATAGCTATCAAAATACAACACTCAATCATGTCAACACAACAATCTCTATTTTGTATCTAGAATATATTCTAAGAGGATACAAATAATATAAGAGATGTCAATGATAAATAAAACATTAATTATATATGATAATACTGAAGAACTTACCAAAGAAAGTGTGTTGACCAAAACCCATGCAAGCAAGCATCCTAACTATGCTAGAAAATGCTTAGATGATAATTTGATGCATATGAGAATGGTTTTTGAGTGTTAAAAATGTGTTCTTGATTTGATTTTCTCTCAAATGTCTCTCTTTGAAGTTTAGGGTTCTTAGAGTTAAAGAACATATGTTCAGAAAATGAGAAAGTGTGATATTTATAGACATCAAGAACAGGGCATGTGAAAAGACAAGTTTTCCCCTGAAATGTACCGATCGGCGGTTTCAATCGGCGGCCAGGCCGTCGATTATAATCGCCGAATTGAACCCGTGAAGAACAGGGGAACAACGGTGGTTTCATTCGGCTGTTTCGTAACCGCCGATCCAACAGCCGAATCAAACCGAGGGATTAAATTGATCAGGTATGAAAGGCAGTTTCGAACGGTGGTCGTGGTCGTGGGCACCGATCGTAGCCACAAAATTGCTCCAGACATTTCTGGATGCAAACGGCGGTTTCATTCGGCGGCCAGGCCGCCGATCATAAATGCCGATCACCAACAAAGGTGAAAACCAAGGAGAAGCCAAGGGCATTCTCCGTAGGCGGTCTTCGCGCAAAACCAAGCACATTCTAGTGCATGCGCGGACGTTTCCGAATACTATCGGGAAACGAATTACAAGACACAAATACACACAACAAGATACAACATCAAAGTGCAAGTGTGAAATGTGACATGTGAAGAGTATGCGCAGAAATGCAAGAATGCTAAGTGTGTGTGTGCAATCTAAATCTCTTCAAAGAAAACCAAGCACTAGAGATAATACCTTTGGCGTGCTTGTCCCTTGAGGTCTTGAAAGGGCCTTCAAGCTTAAAGTTCAATCACCTAAACTACCCTTACACAATAAACCCCAACACGTGGTTTGTCCACGAAATAAGCCAATCAAAGAATGGGAATCCTTATAGCTTCATATTCTCCCACTCCCCCTCCAACAAAAGTCGTAGCACATTCATCTTTAAGTGAGATGGTAGCACGGACTGCCGAAGCCAAAGTTTCTCCACTCCCTACTCTGAAAAAAACTTTGAGTGTGGCCGTTGCCTCACCTGCAATAATGGTTGCTCCTCCTCCCCCTCCCCCCGCTCCAGCCCAGCTTCCAGCTAGGAAGGAAAAGGGGAAGGTTGACGGTGCTCGGGTTACTCCCCCCCACCGATCTTCCTTCTGGGTCGGGGTCGCGAAACTATAATTAGGAGGAAGTCATCTCTAAGTTCATTACTGCTTGCCCTGGTGGGGATCTGCAGTCAATGTCCTCTCTCCCTGCTAACATCTTAGCATCAAAGGGGGCTTCTCTCCTTATCGAGGTATGCGTTCAGTCCCTTTAGCTTATTGTGTATGAATTTCCCCTCTATTTTGTATACCTTCTTTGTACCTCTCTACAGGGTTTCAAGTTTGCCCTGGCCATGGGGCAACAGGTGATTGCCCTAAAGGAGGCCAACCTGGCTCTTCAGGCTAATCTAGAGGAGGCTATGAACGATTTAGCCCGCGCTGAAGAGAACTGTTGACGGTAAAATTTGGATTACCACGTGGCCAACAATTATATCAAAGCGAATAATAAATAATTAAGAAAACAATGCATGCAAGAGACAGTTTTTACATGGAAAAACCCTTGAATGGGAAAAAACCACGGCGCCCTAGAGGGCAGAAGATAATACTATGATTTTACGGTTTGATTACACAGTCAAGTCTCTCGAATAACTGCTTTCTCTCTCTCTTTCTCCGAACCCCCTCCTCGTGGGATAGGTGGTTCTATTTATACATGATAATTAGGGTTTCCCCTTGACTTTAGCTGTGTTGGTAATAGGATTTCCTCTTTGATTTGTATTAGGAATCCCACGTTGCAACGGATTGGGATATGTTTCCTATCATTTCTCTCTATGATTCCTTGTTGTTAGGGGTCTTCCAGGAGTTAGGGTTTATTTCTGTGTTTCTGCCGAGCCGGTTTGTACACAGTAAGCTGATGTTGCGAGTACCTCCACCTTCTGGGTTTCACCCTTCGGCGATCACGTTTTATTTCTGGCGACCACATCTTTGACTTATTGACTTAGGACTTGTTGTCACGCTGTCTGGTCCACTTTTCTTCTTTGACTTGGTCAACGAGTGACGTGGCAACGTCTTCCCCAGCATTTGTTGATTTATTTGATGACATGTCTGTAGGGAAAAATACCGGTCAACGCAGCGGAAGCGAGACTAAAAAGAGATTTAGTATATTTCAAAATTTTTCCTTTGATGAACCTTAACCCTTTAAATTAATTAAATATACATATAAAGTAACAAAAAGTAGAATGCCTTTTGTCGCGTGATCCGATTGACTTACGTCGACGGTAATCCGCAAGATCTTCAATCCTAGCATGAACGTGAATCACCTAGGAGCGTGGTCTCCCCTTTCTTTGAATTGCGTACCTGAGAATGGACAAACAAACTTTCTTCTTCTTATTGTTAGTCACAAAACAACCAAAAGACTACAAAGATTATTCCGGTCACTTTTGAGTTCTCAATCTAATGATCGAAACTCGCGTGAACCTAATTCGATGTTGTACACACAAGCCTATTGATGAATAAGCAATTACTGTACTATCAAAAGAATAATCTCTTCTCTCATTTTTGTCTTGGCCGAATAATCAAACACTTTTCTATGAGTATGAGAAGAAGAAGAAATTGATCTAGTAAACTCTAGGGGGTGGCCGAACCCTATATGATTGCTTATATAGGATGGCCGAATTTCACTTCTCTTTTACTTTAGGGTTGCCGAAATCTCCTTGTGATTCTATTAGGGTTGGCCGAAAAACCTCTACAAAAAAGGATTTTTGCTTTACCCTAAATCCCATCAACTTTAGACTCCTAACCCTAATTCAACTCATAAGTGTTTTTATTCTTCTTATTGACTAAATAAAAGACTTTCCTATTTGATTAAATAAATAAAACTTATTATTTATTTTCTTACCAAATAAGTCTTTTACTTTTAGTATACTACTACCAATAGTATAACTCTAGGAAATATATTTCCTTATCAGAAAAAGATTTTGTTTCTTAATTAAATAATTAATTAATTAATTAATTAATTCTCATTTAATCAAACAATAAAATAAAATAATATTTTTGACTAATTATTTAGCCTTGCCACCCCACATTATATATATGGGCCAAATATTATTTTCTTATTTTATTTAATCCATTGGACTTTAAATAAAAAGCCCACATGTGAACCAGATCCATTCTTACTAAAAGAAACAAGCATACATGCCTTTCATTAATATATTAATATAATTGATCGGCCCATTAAACAAATAATGTGCAAATTATATTTTTAATATATTAAAAGCAATTCTAGATGGACCCATAAATTGGTCCAGTAGAATATATCAAGTGATCCATGCAAGTCCGTGTGGATTGGGGATCTTGGCGGGCTATCTAAATTAAGCTTCAATAGACATAACCTAATCACAATCAACAAATGATTCACTTAGGTCCGATCCATTAATTTTAACTCATTCCACTAAAGAGCTAAAATTGAACTCTTAAATAAAGATAAAATAAGAAGATGTTCCTCATTCATACCCTAGACATTCATGTTGGAGATAGTGTATCCTCGTGATTAATATCAGTAATCGCCAAGAGTTCATAGACCGCCTATAACTCTCCAAGTTACCATATTTACTCATATGACCACGTTTTTAACTTAGATATTTTGACTTGTCCAGAAGCCATGTATTCAATAGTCACTATCGAAAACTCAACGTTGAGATTTAATATCCAATTACCTCAAAACATCCATATGATGATATTATACTCTCATTTAATAAATGGAGCCATGATGTCTATATCTATAAATGAAGTCCTCTATCGATTAACAAAAGAATATCACCAAACTATCGAGGATAGACTATGCTATATAATCGTACTCATTGATAACTCAAATGATATCACTTGTAACCATAAGTCCATCATTTATCTCAGGATTAAGATAGACTCTCTGATTGTCTTGATAATGAAAAGACTATTATCTATTGACGGTTCTAGATAAAGCTTTTCATTGTGATCTAGTTCAATGCACCCAGTGCACTAGATTCTTTTACTCGAAGACACTCCGATGATTTTAGACTCATCATATCTCATTTGATCCCACTCAAATGCTAGCAAAAGAATTCTACAACTTTAACAAGATAAAGGTGCCCAACCTTTAACTTAAATTGTGAACAGTATTCAAGACTAACTAAAGAATTGTGTCTACCTCATACATATCCAGATGTACGAACAATTCCTCTTTTCTCATAGTCTTTAGACCTTATGATTATTTACTTTGACAATTATAATATTAAACTATAAATGCTATAAGATTTGTTAAACCAGAAATCACTTTATTAATATGAAAAAGATTGTCAATTACAATATTACACTCTTGCTATTGAGCATAATCCTAACAATCTCCCACTTGCGCTATAGCAAATGTGTCATATCCCTCATGCCCATGTTCTCTAGATGCCCATCGAAACTCTTCTGAGGTAGAGCCACTGTGAAGGGATCTGCTAGATTTTCCGCTGACGCGATTTTAGTAATCGTCACGTCATCCCTTTGAACAATCTCCCTTAAAAGATGATACTTTCTTTCAATGTGTTTTCCTCTCTTGTGACTTCTTTGTTCTTTCGAATTAGCCACTGCTCCACTGTTGTCATAGTAGATAGTGATCTGATTATTCGCACTAGGAACCACTTCCAAGTCTATCAAGAATTGGCGGAGCCAAACAGCCTCTTTGGCAGCCTCGCATGCAGCAACATATTCTCTTCCATGGTGGAATGAGCAATACAAGATTGAAAGTTCTCAAAGTGTGTTTTTCAATATAAAGCTAGAGGGGGGTGAATAGATTTTATCTAATTATTACCCAATTTTCGCATGCAAGTCAATTTTACGAAAATACCCCTAGCAAGTCAATAATACATACAAGTGTAAAAGATGCGGAAATAATAAATGACACTTGATGTATACGTGGAAAACCCAACCACTGGGAAAAACCACGGGCTGTATAGTGCGCCACACTCGGAACTCGAAATCACTAATTGAAATGAAGTTTACAACCTATGTAGACCTCGTCTAACACTCCGGTCTGTAACCCCTCACTTCTACCCAGTGGGCCTTTATTAGCAACCCTATTCCAATTTGCTTGATCCTCGAAGTCACTACTTGTAATGATGTTTACAGCCAATCCCGGTCTGTAACCCACCACTACTACCCAGCGGGCCTGTAATAGCAACCCTAGACCAAGACTTGAATCTTTCAAAAGAGATGCACAACCCTATGTGAATATGTATGAATATTCAATTAATGCAATAAGAGCTAGGGTACTCTAAATGCTTATCTAGGATGATGATATATTCAATTTAAATCAACCCTAGATATCAATAGCTAAATGACATGTCAAATAGCATAGATAATCATAGATTATAAAAACCTAGATATCTATCAAAAACAACACTCAATCAATTCATCACAAATAATCTCTTTTCTTGTATTTAGCATATGATCTAAAACATACAAGTAATTTAAAAGAGATGGCTTGGTATTTAAAATACTACAATAAGATGAAATTAATCAAAATCTTACCAAGCAAGTTGTGATGATGCAAACCCATACATGGATGCACTCTATATAGACATAGGAGATGCAATATGAAATTTGATGCAAAAGGGGTTTGATTTGAGTGGTTAAAGTTGAGTTCTTGATTTGATTTTCTCTCAAAATCTATCTTTGAAGATTAGGGTTCTTAAGAGTCAAAGAACTGATTCAGATAATGAGAAAGTGTGATATTTATAGACATCAAGAACAGGGCAAGTGAAAAGACAATTTTGCCCCTGAAATCGCACGATCGGCGGTTTCATTCGGCGGCCAGGCCGCCGAAATGAACCGCCGAATGGCTCCCGAGAGGAACAGGGGAACTTTGGCGGTTTCGTAACCGCCGATCATAACCGCCGTTTTGGACCCGAGAGGAATTTCAATCAGGTCTGATTCGGCGGTTTCGAACGGCGGCCAGGCCACCGAACGGAACCGCCGTTTCACCAAAAATGGTGAAACCAAGGAGAAGCCAAAGGCATCTCCACCGACGATCATCGCGTAAAACAAAGCACATCAATGTGCACGCGCGGACGTTTCCTAACAACCTTCGGGAAACGAATTACACCACACTAAAAGCTAACATACATGAAGTGCAAGTGTGGGTATTGAATGCATCCTAATGCCTAACATGTCATGGCATTATCATATAACAAGATGCAATCAATTCAACATGCAAGAAGAGATATTGAATAAATCAATAAAGCACAATGCACACAAAATATAAACACACCATACAAGAATAAGAGTTATGCATGTTGTGTGTGTGTGTGCAACTATAACTCTTCAAGCCAAAGTAAGCACAAGTTATATACCTTTGGTGCTTGTCCTCTTGAGGTCTTGGAAAGGGTCTTGATCTTCAACAAACACCTAGACTACCCTTACAACCAAACCCCAACATGTGGTTTGACCACGAAATAAGCCAATCAATTAATGGGAATCCTAACAAAGATTGCTTGATACTCCTCCATATGACTGCTCCTCCTGCAATAGTAAACACAGCCCCTGATGTGGATTTTTTGGAGTCAGAATCTGATTGGAAATCAGAATCTGTATACCTAATGGGAATTAAATCCCCTCCAGAGTATACGAGCATATTATCTCTCGTTCTCTTGAGATACTTGAAAATATGCTTGACTGCCGTCCAGTGATCAGGACCAGGTTTCAATTGAAACCTGCTAACTATGCCAACAGCAAAACAAATATCTGGTCTAGTGCAGAGCATTGCATACATGAGACTTCCAACTGCTGAGGCATATGGAACTCTACTCATGAATTGCTCTTCATGCTCATTCTTAGGAACTTGTTCCTTAGAAAGTTTGATTCCATGTCTGAAAGGTAACATACCTTTCTTGGAATCCTGCATGGAAAACCTAGACAAGATCTTGTCTATGTATGAAGCTTGGGATAATGCAATCGTTTTATTCTTTCTATCCCTTATTACTTGGATACCTAGAATAAAACTTGCTTCTCCTAAGTCCTTCATATCAAATTGTTTTGCTAACCATTCTTTTACTGATGTCAATACACCTACATCGTTTCCAATGAGTAGTATATCATCAACATAAAGAATCAGGAAAACCAACTTGTCGCCCTTAATCCTTTTGTATACACAAGGTTCGTCAAGATTCTGAATAAATCCAAAAAATTTCACAGCTTGATCGAACTTTATGTTCCAGGATCTGGATGCTTGCTTCAATCCATATATGGATTTCTGCAACTTGCATACCTTTTCCATTTGGTCATTTTCAATGAATCCTTCTGGTTGCATCATATAGATGCTTTCGTCAAGCTTCCATTAAGGAAAGCTGTCTTGACGTCCATTTGCCAAATCTCTAGATCTAAAGATGCTGCAATGGATAAGAGTATCCTAATGGATTTAAGCATGGCCACAGGAGAGAAGGTTTCCTCGTAATCGATACCTTCTTTCTATGTATACCCTTTAGCTACCAATCTAGCTTTAAAGGTTTCCACATTTCCATCCATACCTCTTTTCCTCTTGTATACCCACTTGCACCCAATGGGTTTTATCCCTTTAGGCAAGTCTACAAGGGACCAGACTTTGTTATCGAACATGGATTCAATCTCAGATTGCATTTCCTTTTGCCAATGGCAACTATCAACATCCTCTATTGCTTCCTTATACGTGTAGGGATCATCGTCGTCCGGGAGATTCTCCACTGATTCTCCCAGACCAATGTATCTTTCGAGTTGTGTTCTAACCCTCCCACTACGACGAGGAATGGTAGGTTGTTGATTTTGTGTTGGATCGGAACTTACAATTGGGTTAGGTTATGTAACCTCTCGTGGAATTGTATCTCCTGACATCTCATTCAGGACAATTCTACTTCTAGGCACAAAATCATTCATATAATCCTTTTCTAGAAATTTAGCATTTGTCGAAACAAATACTTTAAGATCTGAAGGACTATAGAAATAATATCCTTTAGTTTCTTTTGGATACCCTACAAATATACATGTTTCCGAACGGGACTCCATCTTTTCTATCTTTTCTTTTAACACATGCGCAGGACAACCAAATATCCTTAAGTGTTGTAAACTAGGCTTGCGCCTAGTCCACAACTCATGCGGTGTTTGAGGAACAGACTTAGATGGTACATTGTTTAGAATGTATATAGCAGTTTGTAAAGCATATCCCCAAAAAGAAATAGGAAGTGTTGAATAACTCAACATAGACCTAACCATGTCTAAAAGAGTTATATTTCTCCTTTCTGCTACCCCATTCTGTTGAGGTGTACTAGGTGCAGAAAACTGAGAAACTATCCCATTATCAATAAGATATTGCTGAAACTCACCAGATAGATATTCTCCACCACGATCAGATCTCAAGATTTTTATGTGTTTCTCAAGCTGATTTTCTACTTCAGCTTTGAATGCTTTGAACATGTCAAAAGCATCCGACTTATGTCGCATGAGATACACATAGCCAAATCTCGAGTAATCATCTGTGAAGGTGATGAAGTACTCATATCCACCTCTAGCTTGAATGCTCATAGGACCACATACATCAGTGTGTATCAATAATAAACATTCAGTGGCTCTTGCGCATTTGGCCGAGAATGACCTTTTGGTCATCTTACCTTCCAAACAAGATTCACAAGTTGGTAGAACATCAACCATTAAGTCACTTAAAGGTCCGTCACATACCAATCTTTTAATCCTATTAAGGTTAATATGACCTAGGCGTAAATGCCATAGGTAGGTTTCATCTATTGATAATTTTACTCTTTTATGATCAGGTTCCGTTAATTCTGTGTCTAACGAGTGAGAGATATTTCTATGCAAAAAGTATAGACCATTTTTCAATGTACCTTGGCAAATAATTTTGTCATTCTTACTAATAATAAAAACTTTATTAAAAGTAACCGAATATCCAAATTTATTTAAACAAGAAACTGAAATTAAATTCCTCTTGAATTGAGGTACATAATAAACGTCTATCAAATCTAAGTGCCTTCTAGAATCCATATAAACTCTAATATCTCCCACTGTACTTGCAGACACTAACGTTCCGTTGCCCAAGCACAAATTAATTTTATTCTTACTCAGCCTTCTCCTTTCCTGGAACCCCTGCAAGGAATAACAAACATGATTAGTGGCTCCAGAGTCTATGATCCAAGAATCTGTAGAATCTGTCAGAAAACATGTTTCAAGATAATTGACATTACCTTCTTCCTTCTTATTCTGGGACTTTGGGCAATTTCTTTTCCAATGTCCCTTTTCACCACAAAGGAAGCATTTCCCTTTGATCTTGGTTACTTTCTTGGTCTCCTTTTTGGTAGGCCCAAGTTGCTTTTTCTTCTGTTGTTTCTTGACATTCTGACGGGTCTTAACAGTAGCAACTTTACCAACCACATGAATCTCTTGACCTTTGCTTTTCACAAGGATCTTTTCAGCGCTTTGAACATCTTGCATCAGGCCTTGTAAGGTGTATTCCTTTTTGTTCAAAGTGTAGTCCAATTTGAACTGATGAAAGGAATCTGACAATGAATTGACAACCATATCAATTTTTGTCTCACCATCTATCTCAGCGCCATGCAGTTCAGCAATGTTGAGATGTGCTATGACTTTCATAATGTGATCCTTCACAGCCTGTCCAGGTTTCATCCTAAGATTCATAAAAGCAATCACTGCCTCTCTCTTAGTCGTCCTGGACTTCATAGCAAACATCTCCTCTAGAGACATCATTATATCAGCAGCAGACTTCATTCCTTCATGCTGTTGTTGCAACACGTCGGAGATAGTAACCATAATGTAACATTTGGCCATATCATCTGAAGTCTTCCACTGCTCATACTCATCTCTTTGCATTATGCTTGATTCATTATTAGGAGCAGGTGGTTTATGAGTATTTAGAACAAACTTATGTTTTTCACTTTGCAGCAACAACCCAATTTTCCTTTTCCATGTGACATAATTATCTCCAGTTAAAGTGTTATCTTTCAGGATGTTCATAAGTGATGTGGTCATGATTTCTGAATAAAACAAAAATATATATAAGTAAATAATCATGATAAAGCACTTTTAAATATTTATCTTGAATTAAATAAATAACTCAATCATAAAAATTCAACGGTGATCCAACACCCATAAACGTTACGCCTCCTTTGGGAGTTCGCACCATTTACTAGTTAGACTAGGTCCCACCTAATTGTTAACATAACAACCAGCGTTTTCAATTTTAGCCTTGTAATTTTATTGACAAGAACTCTTGGGAGGATATCAATAAAATTACATTGAGTGTGTTACCAAGATATCGACCCTCAATTTTCTGTCACGAAAATCCCTCCTTGGGGAGTAGATCTCGTTTGAGTCCATTGTCTTGTCTATCCTTGTAAGGAAGTATGTTGCTAAATTCCATTCATGGACGCCCTTTGGGGGGATTACCAATAAATAATAAAGCTCAACTAATCTTGGAGGCCATAGGTGTTACATAACACCTTCTCCCACTCAATTATTTAAGGCGTGTGATTAAATCCCATAGAATGATTTACCAAGTTATCTAGATGCCAATTTAGATACCTAAATCATTCAATGCATGTTCATACCAAAAGAGATATATGAGTGGCACTCCTATTCTATATGACATGTTATCATACAATAACAAATATTGTAATATTTATGCAAAAAATAAATAGCCACAATTTTGGTCCATCCTAGAAAAGCAAGTAAATTACAATTGTTTAGGAATACAAGATCTTCAAGTGGCAATTGAAACAAATTATAGCACGGTGTGTATAAAACTATCTAGAGGGGGGGTGAATAGATTTTAAACTTATTACCCAATTTTTCGTGTTTAGTCAAAATTACGAAATTACCCCTAAATAGATAAAGCAATAAATCAAGTATAAAATGCGGAAATTAAATAACACTTGATTTTTACTTGGAAACCCTCAAGGGAAAAACCACGGGTAATAAGTAAGCTACACTCGAACCTCGAATCCACTAAATGTGTAAAACGATTACAACCTAATCCCGAAAGTAATCACACATCTACCTAATCCCGGTATGAGTGAACCTAGTCCAATTTGCTTGCGATCTAAGCAACCTAATCCCGTAAGCTACACACAAGACTTACTTTCTCAATTAAGATAATAAAACCCTAAGTGAATATATGAATATTCAAATGCAACATAGAGCAAGGGAAACCCTATATGCTTATCTAAGATGATTAATATGCAATTAGAACAATCCTAGATATTAAAAACTAAATGACATGTTCAATCAAATAGTTTAGCTAATCAAGATTAAGCACAAAACCTAATTAGCTATCACAATACAACTTCTCAAACATACAACACACTAATCTCAATCTTGTATCAAAAGAAATATGAAAATCATACAAGAAATAAATTGAGATTGCTTGTTAAGAAAAACACAAAATATGTAAGATATTAGTGAAAAGCTTACCAAGCAAAGTATGATGAAGAATCCATGCAAAGAGATATCTAGATGATCAAAGATGATGCTAGATGATGATTGATGATCATGAAAAAGTGTTTGAGTAAACTAAAAATGAGTTCTTGAAATTTTTCTTCTCTTTGAAAAATATCCTAAATATAGAATCTGAATATGAACTCTCTTAATTGATCTAAAGTCAAAGTGGCATATATATAGGAGGCCAAAACAAAGTGTGGTCGTTTTGATAAGTTGGCCTGAAATTTACCTTGGGCTCTGTACGTGGAGCGCTTCTGTACAGCGCCTGTACAGCGCCCCAACTCTGTTCTCTCGGGAAAACAGAGTGGCGCTGTACGTAGAGCGCTTTGGACAGCGCTTTGTACAGCGCCCAGCGACCGAATTAAATCGATCAGGTCTGAACAGCGCTCAATTGGCGCTGTTCGTATAGAGCTTCCGTAGAGCGCTTTTGGGGGCACCCAATGCAAAATGCAATCCTAAGTCTAAACATGACAAGGCAATTGGATATGCAAGATGCAATCAAACTAACATGCAAGAAGAGATGAAAAGAAAATAAGCATTAATGCACAACAATAAGAAACACAACATACAAAGATTAAACATATGCATGAGTTGTGAGTGTGTGCAACTATCTCTTCAAGACAAGTAAGCACATAGAAATTTACCTTCGGTGCTTATCAACACGAGGTCTTCAAAGGGCTTCGAACAATAAAACCGATACCTAGGCTACCCTTACAAAGAACCCCAACATGTGGTTTGTCCACGAAATGAGCCAATCAACAAATGGGAACCTTACAATCTCCCCCTTTGGCTATTTCGTGACAAAACCACCACTCACATTGATTCCTCACAAAGAAATAGAAACTACGGGACAACTATGATTTTCTACAACACAAAGAGATAAGAAAATAAAACTTCAAGTCTTCAATCTCTTGTAGAATAATCAAGCCCTGAAAATAAGATTTCTATATTTTCCAATACAAGTGAAATGTGAGATTAATCAAGTGAGAACAAAAACAAGCATTTGCATTTTAATAGTTTAGGCACAACATTATGAAATGTATGTGTATGCAATGCTCCCCCTCAACGGGTTACTCCCCCTCAATGAATGTTCTCCCCAATATGCACAATTGCTTATATATTTTGCAACTCCCCTTACCATATCCTACTCCCCCTTTTTGTCATGATATAGGCAAATGAGTAGTCCCCAACCGGGTCACTCAAAGCAATGAGAGATAGTAGCATGCAAGATTTGCATAATTAATATAAGTCACTTTATGCATCTCAATTAATTAGAGAGAAACAAGGAGATTTATTTGATAGAAAATGTGTGAATCAAACATGCTTTGCATACAAGACATGTAGCATTCAAGTCCAAAATACAATGGTATTTGGCAAAGCAAATGACAAAGGTTTCTAATAGGAATTCAAACCAATTTCACCAAAGTCATGAGTAAAGCAAGGATATAGAATATATTGATTTCAATTTAAGAATAACTATATCCAACTTTATAAGCAAAACATGGCATGAGCGACTTTGCACCCTTTTTGATTTTTCCGGATAAGATATCCGTATGATAGTAGTCATGTTCAACAAATAATGAAAGAGAGACATTTGGAATATAAATTCCTTTGAACGGATACAAGATCCTTTATTCATTTTGAGTCTCATAAGTTTTCACACAAGTTTTGCATTTTAAGAATATGCAATCATCAATTCATGCTTTTCATGTGAGCATGTTATATGAATTTCATGCTTCTTCATTTGATATTAGCATGTTATTAAGGAATCATCATGTCATGGAAATAATCATAGGTCATTCAAATCATACTTCCTATATACATCTCCTAGTCCAAAAATGCATGTTTGAACATAAATATGACATGGATTGTAAACAAGCAAGGTTCACACTTATTGAATTGAAAACATATATACATATGTGCAACCAAGCTTACTCAAGCAATTAAGAGAAGAGGCATAAGATATTTCAAATTTTTGCAAGTGACAAGAATGCAAAATAGCTCTCTTTGCTTGAGTTCCCCATATGGGGTCAAGTTCAAATCACATCACTCCACAAGACATATCCCAATAGATCTACTTAGTGTTTTAAATCTAGTAGCATCTAAAGGTTTAGTAAATAGGTCCGCAAGTTGATCATTAGTACCAACATGTTCAAGTACTATGCATTTATTTTCAACAAGCTCTCTAATGAAGTGATGGCGGATGTCAATATGCTTAGTTCTAGAATATTGCACCGGATTCTTGGAAATATTAATGGCACTTATGTTATCACAAAAGAGAGTGAGAGTACCTTGGTTGAATCTGTAGTCTACTAGCATTTGCTTCATCCATAGGAGTTGTGTGCATCCACTCCCCGCGGCTATGTACTCGGCCTCGGCCGTGGACAAGGAAATTGAGTTTTGCATCTTGCAAAACCAAGACACCAAGTTATTGCCTAGGAAGAAGCAACCGCCCGAAGTGCTTTTCCTATCATCACAATTTCCTGCCCAATCCGCATCATTAAAGCCTACAAGACTAGCATTAGTGTCAAAAGAGTACCAAATCCCATAGTTGGATGTCCCATTCACATAGCGAATGATTCTCTTTACGAAAGAGAGATGGGACTCCTTGGGATCCGCTTGGTACCTAGCACTAGACCTGGCACGGTTCCGGTTGGAACCGCCGAAACCGGCCGGAATCAAAACTAGAAAAATCGGAACTGGAACCGAATTTCCAGTTCCTGTTCTTGAACCAGAACCAGAACCTGAACCGGAGTAGGCCGGTTCCAGTTCTGGTTCTGGTTCTGGTTCTGGTTCTATGGTTCGATCGAACCGGATTGGAACCGGCGGTTCGACGAATTAAAAATAATATATTTTTTTTTTTTTTTTGGGCTGTCGTTGGAGCCCAACGGTCGGCTGACGTCAGCCGACCGTTTGGCCCAACGGTCTATTGACGTCAGCAGGCCGTTGGGGTCCAACGGCTACCCCTTTTTTTAATATTTTTCTTTTCTATAAATACACCCCTCCTCCCCCCCTAATTTTTCCTCACACCAATTTCTTCTCAATTCTCTCTAATTTCTCTCCAACACTCTTAAGTCTCAACTCTCAAGTGATAAGTCTCTCAATCTCCAAGTTTCCAAGGTTTTTAATATTTATTTCATTTTTTAATTATTTTATTTGAAATTTATTTTATTTCCAATTTGCAATTTATTTTATTTGAAATTAATTTTATTCCCAATATATTTTATTTTCAATTAATTTTATATCCAATTTATTTTATTTCCAAATTCCAATATATTTTATTTTCAATTAATTTTATATCCAATTTATTTTATTTGCAATTTATTTTATTTTCAATTAATTTTATTTCCAATTTATTTTATTTGCAATTTATCTTATTTCCAATTTATTTAATTTCCAATTAGTCAATTATTCTTCTAAGTTCTAAGTTTCCAATTCTCTCCCAAATTTATTTTTAAATGGCAAGTGGAAGTGGAAGGGGTTACGGCCGTGACGGTCCAATCGATCCTAGGCGTTCGATTTTGATGAAAGGTAAGGGTACTATGATCAATAATCTCGATCATAACAACCCCACCTATAACGAATATCTGCAACGTCGGACCTATCCTGAAGACCTAGGCCTAAATATTCCTAATCCCCCTCTTATAATTTCTGAACCCGATCCCAATGACACCACCCCCAATTTGACAAGTCAGTCAGAAAATATGCCTGATATTGATACACCTCCGGATTTTGGTTTTGATACATCGAAAGTGGATCTAGAAAGGGAGGAAGATCTGATACACAAGTAGAGCAAATCTGATCTCTTCGTCAAACATATGAAGAAAATTAGGAATGAAGATGGAAGCATTACAGTAGCTTGCAATTACTGCAACAAAGTATATAAATGGAGCAGATCCGGAGGATATGGCACTTGTTGGAAGCATATTGAAGCCAAACATCCAGACGCAGTGACCAGAATGAGGTCACAAACACAAATTCCAAGGTACACTACTCCTAACCAACAATTATTTCGTTATAATGATGAACAAAATAGAGAAGAATTAGCTAGGATGGTAGCAGTAGAACATTTATCATTCAGTTTTGGTGAGAGGGTTGGCTTTATTAACTATTGTCGATGAGCATTAAACCCTGCTGCATGCCATGTCCCTAGATCCATGCTCACACAAACACTTGAAAAAATTTATGTGAGAGACAAAAAAAAGTTAGAAAAATATTTTGAAAAATATAATGGTCGTGTTACCGTATGTGCTGACATATGGACTGACCATTGGCAAACGCATTCATACTTGGGTGTCACTTGCCATTTTATGGATAATGCATGGACAATCCAAAAAAGAATTCTTGCTTTTAGAGTTTTTGATGATTCACACAATGCTCAAAATATTTTTAGACAGCTTAGAATTATTTTTTCAGAGTATAATATTGAAAACAAAATTTTTGCAATTGGTTTTGATAATGCTTCTGCCAATACCGCTGCTATTCCATTTTTAATTGATTTATGCAAACCCTTTCTTGGTGGTACATTTTTTCATCAAAGGTGTGCATGCCATGTTTTAAATATATGTGTTCAAAAAGGATTAGAAACTCTTCAAGATTTTATTGTACCTATTAAAAAAGCCCTAATGTTTTTATGGAGAAGTTCTTCTACAATGAAAGCATGGGCAAGATATTGTAAACAAAATGGTAGGCGTGTCATTAAATTTGCTCGTGATGTTCCAACACGTTGGAATTCTACTTATAAATTGCTTGCTCAAAGTTATGAGTATAAGGATTTATTAGTTTCTTTTATTCAATTTCATGTTCCTAACATTGAACTTTTTGAAGCTCATTGGGATGCTTGTTACAATATTTTCAATTTGTTAAAAGTTTTTCATAATGCTACAAAAAATTTATCTAAAATTTATTTTCCTACAACACATTTATTTGTTATTGAGAGTATTAATATTGCTGGTGCATTTTTTTTATTGTGAATCTGACCCAGCAACAAAAGAAGCCGTTAGTGCTATGAAGGAAAAATGGTTAAATTATTATAATGATTTTCCAAATATTTATTTGATTGCTATGGTTTTTGATCCACGTTGTAAATTACAATCTTTGTCTTATTATCTAGACGGCTATTATGGCAAAGAAGGTTTAAATATTGAATATGATGTTGATGCATGTTGTGGTAGAGTTAAGAAATTATTGTATGATTTATATGATGAATATGTTACATTTTATGGATCTGGTACTTCGAACGTAGATGTTACACGAACAAAAACTGCGTCTCAGCCTTCATCATCCTCCTCTGGATTTTTGAATTTAGGGTATAGTATGTTATCAAAAAAAACCAAAAAACCAAGATGTTCTTCATCAAGTTCCGATTCGCATTCCGAGCTTGAATCTTTTCTAGCTTCTTCTTGTGAGTTTCCTGAAGAATTTGAGCTCTTAAAATATTGGAATGACGCTACAAAGTACTATCCAATTATGGCTATGATAGCCAAAAATATTTTTTCAACACCGGTTTCTACTGTGGTAGTGGAACAAGAGTTCAGCGCCGGGGGGAATATCTTGGATGAAAAACGTTCGTGCTTGACTCCAAAAGCACTACAAATACAGGTTTTGTGTTGACGACTGGATGAAAGCGGAATACAGACAACAAGAAATCCAACAAGAACCAACATACGATTTCTTTAAAGACGACGAACCCGAAGCGGGCGAAGGCTCTGGAGCAAGCTGAGCAGCGGAACCGCAAATCTGTAAATCTGTAATAAAATGTATGAGAACTACGTGGCCTTTGATTCCTCTAAACCCCCCTAAGAGGATACGTAGGCAACTTAATTGTGGTAAAAATTAAGTGCAAGGCTAATAACTTTACATTTTTTTTTAGTTTTATTTTATTTTAATTTAATTTTGTAATTTGTCATTTATTTATTTTATGTTATTTTTGAAATTTGGGTGACTCAATTTCCAAATACCCAATGAAATGTAAATTGTAATTTTGTTTACTTTTATTTTAATTTAATTTTGTAATTTGTCATTTGTTTATTTTATTTTATTTTCGGTTGGATACTCGGATGACGATGATCTAACTTCCAACATCCAATGAACTTATGAACCCAATGAATTTTATTTTGTAATTTGTCATTTATATATTTTATTTTATTCAATTACAATCTACAACTTATAAGTTACAAGTTAGAACTTAGAAAGATTTTTTTTTGTTTGTTAAAAAAATAAAAAATTAAAAATTAAAAAAAATTAAAAAAAAATCCCGGTTCAAAACCGCCGGTTCCTGTAGAACCGGAACCGGAACCGGAACCGGAACCAGAACCGGAACCGGAACCGGTATAAACCGGTTCCAGTTCCACTAAACCTTGGAACCAGAACCGCCGGTTTCGAACTGGAACCGGAACCGGAACCGGACCGGAACCTTGCTACCACTACCTAGCACACACACCCACACCCACACTAAAAGATATATCGGTCAAATAAAGCAAGCTACCTATCATGCCCCGATATAGAGTTTGTTCCACACTTTTACCACTAGCATCCTTGCTTAGCTTCAAAGTGGTACTCATGGGTGTATCACAATGTTTGGCATTCTCTAAACCAAACTTCTTCACTAGGTTTTTGGCATATTTGGCTTGGGTTATGAAAATCCAATTATCTAATTAGCTAATTTGCAAACCTAAGAAGTAACTAAGCTCACCAACAAAACTCATCTCAAATTCATGAGACATGACATCAATAAATTGTTGGACCTTGGTGTTGTTGGTGGAGCCAAACACTATATCATCAACATATATTTGAGCTATGAAAAGCTCATCATTGTCTTTCTTGATGAATAGTGTCTTGTCAACACTACCTCTTGTGTTGTTATTGTCAACAAGAAATTGAGTGAGGCGCTCATACCAAGCCCTCGGTGCTTGTTTCAACCCATATAGAGCCTTCTTAAGGCGATATACATGGTTGGGGTGGTGTGCATCCACAAACCCCTTGGGTTGTTCAACAAACACTTCCTCTTGCAAGAAGCCATTTAGGAAGGCACTCTTGACATCCATTTGGTGCAATTTGAACTTGTGCACACAAGAAATGGACAAGAGAAGCCGAATGGACTCTAACCGGGCAACGGGAGCAAATGTCTCCTCAAAGTCGATACCCTCAATTTGAGAGTACCCTTGTGCTACAAGTCTAGCCTTGTTCCGCACTATGTTGCCATCCTCATCGGATTTGTTCCTATAAATCCACTTAGTGCCTATCACATGAGTGTTTTTAAGCCTAGGAACTAGAGTCCAAACCTCATTCCTTTCGAATTGGTTTAGCTCTTCTTGCATGGCAAGAATCCAAAATTCATCATTTAAGGCTTCATCAATCTTTTTGGGTTCAATTTGAGAGGTGTAGCATATGTAGCTAATTAGATTAGCTATTTGACGCCTAGTCCTAACACGCTCATTCACATCTCCAATAACATCCTCTTTGTTATAGAGTCTTCTAACCCATGGAGCGGGTTCTGAAAAGAATACGGTGTGTATGATATATAAAGCTAGAGGGGGGGTGAATAGATTTTATCTAATTATTACCCAATTTTCGCGTGCATGTCAATTTTACGAAAATACCCCTAACAAGTCAACAATACATACAAGTGTAATAAGTTGCGGAAATAATAAATGACACTTGATGTTTACGTGGAAAACCCAACCACTGGGAAAAACCACGGGCTGTATAGTGCGCCACACTCGGAACTCGAAATCACTAATTGAAATGAAGTTTACAACCTATGTAGACCTCGTCTAACACTCCGGTCTGTAACCCCTCACTTCTACCCAGCGGGCCTTTATTAGCAACCCTATTCCAATTTGCTTGATCCTCGAAGTCACTACTTGTAATGATGTTTACAGCCTAATCCCGGTCTGTAACCCACCACTACTACCCAGCGGGCCTGTAATAGCAACCCTAGACCAAGACTTCAATCTCTCAAAAGAGATGCACAACCCTATGTGAATATGTATGAATATTCAATTAATGCAATAAGAGCTAGGGTACTCTAAATGCTTATCTAGGATGATGATATATTCAATTTAAATCAACCCTAGATATCAATAGCTAAATGACATGTCAAATAGCATAGATAATCATAGATTATAAAAACCTAGATATCTATCAAAAACAACACTCAATCAATTCATCACAAATAATCTCTTTTCTTGTATTTAACATATTATCTAAAACATACAAGTAATTTAAAAGAGATGGCTTGGTATTTAAAATACTACAATAAGATGAAATTAATCAAAATCTTACCAAGCAAGTTGTGATGATACAAACCCATACATGGATGCACTCTATATAGACATAGGAGATGCAATATGAAATTTGATGCAAAAGGGGTTTGATTTGAGTGGTTAAAGTTGAGTTCTTGATTTGATTTTCTCTCAAAATCTATCATTGAAGATTAGGGTTCTTAAAAGTCAAAGAACTTGATCAGATAATGAGAAAGTGTGATATTTATAGACATCAAGAACATGGCAAGTGAAAAGACAATTTTGCCCCTGAAATCGCACGATCGGCGGTTTCATTCGGCGGCCAGGCCGCCGAATTGAACCGCCGAATGACTCCTGAGCGGAACAGGGGAACTTCGGCGACTTCGTTCGGCGGTTTCTAAACCGCCGATCCCAACCGCTGTTTTGGACCCCGAGAGATATATTTCAATCAGGTCTCATTCGGCGGTTTAGAACGGCGGCCAGGCCGCCGAACGTAACCGCCGTTTCACCAAAAATGGTGAAACCAAGGAGAAGCCAAAGGCATCTCCACCGGCGATCATCGCGTAAAACGAAGCACATCAACGTGCACGCGCGGACGTTTTCGAACATCCTTCTGGAAACGAATTACACCACACTAAAAGCTAACATACATGAAGTGCAAGTGTGGGTATTGAATCCATCCTAATGCTTATCATGTCATGGCATTTCATAAAACAAGATGCAATCAATTTAATGCAAGAAGAGACATTGAATAAACAATAAAGCACAATGCACACAAAATATAAACACAACATTCAAGAATAAGAGTTATGCATGTTGTGTGTGTGTGCAACTATATCTCTTCAAGCCAAAGTAAGCACAAGATATACCTTTGGTGCTTGTCCTCTTGAGGTCTTGGAAAGGGTCTTTGATCTTCAACCTTAATGACCTAGACTACCCTTACAACCAAACCCCAACATGTGGTTTGACCACGAAATAAGCCAATCAACAAAAGGGAATCCTTACAGGTTCATTAGAGTCCAAGAGAGGGACTCTAGTAAGAGGTTGTGTGACCTCATTATTATCATTGGACGTCCCAACATTGGGAGTCACCACAACCCTCTCCAAAGAAGAGTCATCCTCTAAATATTCCTCCTCCTCATGGTCATTCGACTTGAGCCTAGTATCATCAATAACAACATTGGATGATTCCATGACGGTTCGAGTCTTCAAGTTGAAAACTCTATAAGCTCTACTATTCAAGGCATAACCAATAAAGATACCCTCATCACTCTTAGCATCAAATTTGCCAAGTTGATCACGGTCATTTAAAATGTAGCATTTGCTTCCAAATGTGTGGAAGTAGCTAACATTTGGCTTCCTACCCTTCCATAACTCATATGAGGTGTTTCTAGATCCAGGCCTTAGGAAAACACGATTCCCTATATAGAAAGCCATATTGACGGCTTCGGACCATAGGTTCCTAGGGACATCGTTGCTAAGCAACATCACTCGGGCCATCTCTTGAAGGATCCTATTCTTCCTCTCAACAACTCCATTTTGTTGAGGTGTTGTAGGAGCCGAGAACTCATGGGAGATGCCTAAGCTATTGCAATAGCTTTCAAATGAGGCATTCTCAAATTCCCTCCCATGGTCACTTCTAATCCGTTTAATTCTTTTAATGTTAGAATTCATTTCATTTTGTATTTTAGTACAAAGCATTTTAAACTTATCAAAAGTTTCGGATTTTTCTCTAAGAAAATATGTCCATGTAAATCTAGAGAAATCATCAACACAAACAAAAATGTATCTCTTTCCACCTAAACTCTCGGTTTGCATAGGACCCATGAGATCCATGTGGAGAAACTCTAGGGGCTCCTTGGTGGAGAGATACTTGCCCTTTTTGTGCATGCTTTTGGTTTGTTTTCCTTGTTGGCAAGGTCCACAAATACCATTGGCTTTCTTCCCAAGCTTAGGGAGGCCACACACACAATTGAACTTTCCAAGGGTTCTTAAATCCCTAAAGTTCATGTGGCCAAGTCTTTCATGCCACAACTCTATTTGCTCATCCATGGACACAATGTTTGAGACTATTCTAGCTTCAAGATAATAACAATTGTCACTAGATCTCATACCTTTCAACAAGGTTTGTCCATCGGGCTTTAGGATAGAGCAATCATTTTTACTAAATAAGACGGAATATCCTTCATCACTTAGATGTGAAATGCTTATTAAATTGGCTTTCAAGCCATCAACAAATAAAGCATCGGATAAGGAGGGTAATCCGGGAACGAAAATGGTTCCTTTCCCTACAACTTTCTTTTTGGATCCATCACCAAAAGTGACACATCCTCCTTCCTCCATAACAAGAGTCTTGAAGAAACTCTTGTTTCCCGTCATGTGCCTAGAGCACCCACTATCTAAATACCAAAAATTAGAAGAATTTGCCTTTAAGGCTATTTGAGCAACATGGCAAACATTTTCATTCTTTCTAATCCACCTAGAAACAATCTTAGCTTTCTTAGTGGTCTTTGGTGTTAGGATTATGCTCAATAGCAAGAGTGTAATATTGTTTTTGACAATCTTTCCATATTAATAAAGTGATTTCTGATTTAAACAAATCTTATAGCATTTATAGATTGAATATTATAATTGTCAAAAGTAAATAATCATAAGGTCAAAAGACTATGAGAAAAGAAGAATTGTTTGTACATCCGGATATGTATGAGGTAGACACAATTCTTTAGTTAGTCTTGAATAATGTTCACAACTTAAGTTAAAGGTTGGACACCTTTATCTTGTTAAAGTTGTAGAATTCTTTTACTAGCATTTGAGTGGGATCAAATATGTTATGATGAGTCTAAAATCATCAGAGGGTCTTCGAGTAAAAGAATCTAGTGCACTGGGTGCATTGAACTGGATCACAATGAAAAACTTTATCTAGAACCGTCAATAGATAATAGTCTTTTCATTATCAGGACAATCGGAGAGTCTATCTTAATCCTGAGATAAATGATGGACTTATGATTGCAAGTGATATCATTTGAGTTATCAATGAGTACGATTATATAGCATAGTCTATCCTCGATAGTTTGGTGATATTCATTTGTTAATCGATAGAGGACTTCATTTATAGTAATGGACATCGTGGCTCCATTTATTAAATGAGAGTATAATATCATCATATGGATGTTTGGAGGTAATTGGATATTAAATCTCAACGTTGAGTTTTCGATAGTGACTATTGAAAACATGGCTTCTGGACAAGTCAAAATATCTAAGTTCAAAACGTGGTCATATGAGTAAATATGGTAACTTGGAGAGTTATAGGTGGTTTATGAACTCTTGGCGTTTACTGATATTAATCACGAGGATACACTATCTCCAACATGATTGTCTAGGGTTATGAAAGAGGAACATCTTCCTTTTCTATCTTTATTTAAGAGTTCAATTTTAGCTCTTTAGTGGAATGAGTTAAAATTAATGGATCGGACCTAAGTGAATCATTTGTTGATTGTGATTGGGTTGTGTCTATTGAAGCTTAAATTTAGATAGCCCGCCAAGATCCCCAATCCACACGGACTTGCATGGATCACTTGATATATTCTACCAGACCAATTTATGGGTCCATCTAGAATTGCATTTAATATATTAAGAATATAATTTGCACATTAATTATTTAATGGGCTGCTCAATTATATTTATATATTAATGAAAGGCATGTGGGCTTGTTTCTTTTAATAAGAATGGGTTTGGTTCACATGTGAGCTTTTTATTTAAAGTCCAATGGATTAAACGAAATAAGAAAATAATATATGGCCCATTTTATACATGTGGGGCGGCAAGGTTAAAATATTAGCCTAACATATTATTTTGTTTCATTGTTTAAATTAAATAAGAATTAATTAATTAATTAATTAATTGTTTAATTAAGAAACAAATCTTTTTCTGATCAGGAAATATATTTCCTAGAGTTATACTAAAAGTAAAAGACTTGTTTGATAAGAAAAATAAATAATTAAGTTTATTTATTTAATCAAATAAGAAGTCTTTTTATTTAGTCAATAAAAGAATAAAAATACTTATGAGTTGGATTAGGGTTAGAAGTCTAAAAGATGATGTGTATTAGGGTGCAAAACAAATCCTTTTTAGGATGTGATTTGCGGCAACCTTAATTGCATATGAGGTAGATTTCGGCAACCCTAATAGTAAAAGGAGAAGAAATTCGGCCACCCTATATATTTCTTATGATAGGGTTCGGCCACCTCTAAGGCTTGATTGATTAAATTTTCTTCTTCTTCTAAACTCATAGACAAGTATTTGATTATTCTACTAAGACATAAAAGTGAGAAGAGATTATTCTTTTGATGGTACACTAATTGCTTGTTCATCAATAAGCTTGTGTGTACATCATCGAATTAGGTTCACGCGAGTTTCAATCATTAGATTGAGAACTCAAAAGTGACCGGAATAATCTTTGTATTCTTTTGATTGTTTTAAGACTGACAAAGAAAAAGAAAAAAGTTTGTTTGTCCATTCTCAGGTTTGTAATTCAAAGAAAAGGGAGACCACGCTCCTAGGTGATTCACGTTCGTGCTAGGATTGAAGATCTTGCGGATTACCATTGACGTAAGTCAATCGGATCACGCGACAAAAGGTATTCTACTTTTGTTACTTGATATGTACAGTTAATTAATTAAAGGGTTAAGGTTTATAAAAAGGAAAAATTTTAAAGCATACTAAATCGATTTTTAGTCTCGCTTCCGCTACGTATACGGTATTTTTCCCTACAATTGGTATCAGAGCCTAGGTTGAACCCTTTTAATTAATTAATGTATATATACGTGAATCTATTTCTTTTTATTGTGATTATGCATGTTTAGAAAGAGATGACACTCTAGGTATTCGCATATATAATAACATGTGAATGTATGGATTTATATATGTTATTATTTTTTTATGTGGATTGTTATTGCTCGATTTTGGTCCTAGATTTTCAATGTAATTTATGTTTTGGAATTGTAACAAGAAGGGTGGTCTATCATCGCCATAATTCCTTCCTGGTAGTTACTAGGTTTTCTTTTAATTTTATTTTTTTAAATAGTGCAGTATTTTTACTGCAGTTTTTTTAATTTAATTTATGTGCAGTTTTCTTTTGTAAAAGTACTGCAGTGAATTAAAATAAAAAATAAAAAAAAATAATATTGCAGTATTTTATTAGTTTAAATACTGCTGTAGTATGTTCGAGTAATGAAGATTCGAAGACTTGAAGAAAAAGGAAGCAACCGGAACCAAGAACGAGCACCGTGCGCACCCTAGGAGTGGATTGGGTTGCGCATGGCAAGCCCAAATCATGGTGGTCTGTGCACGGCAGCCCTATATGTCCTCATGGGCTGCGCACGGCAGCCCCTTTGTGGAGTTGTGGTGTGTGCATGCCTATGGGGGCCAGCCGAAGGATGAGCGTATGGTTGATGGCCACTTGAAGATCTTGTATTTCTAAACAATTGTAATTTACTTGCTTTTCTAGGATGGACCAAAATTGTTGCTATTTATTTTATGCTTAAATATTACAATATTTGTTATTGTATGATAACATGACATATAGAATAGGAGTGCCACTCATATATCTCTTTTGGTATGAACATGCATTGAATGATTTAGGTATCTAAATTGGCATCTAGATAACTTGGTAAATCATTCTATGGGATTTAATCACACGCCTTAAATAATTGAGTGGGAGAAGGTGTTTTTGTAACACCTATGGCCTCCAAGGTTAGTTGAGCTTTATTATTTATTGGTAATCCCCCCAAGGGGCGTCCATGAATGGAATTTAGCAACATACTTCCTTACAAGGATAGACTAGACAATGGACTCAAACGAGATCTACTCCCCAATGAGGGATTTTCGTGAGAGAAAATTGAGGGTCGATATCTTGGTAACACACTCAATGTAATTTTATTGATATCCTCCCAAGAGTTCTTGTCAGTAAAATTGCAAGGCTAAAATTGAAAACGCTGGTTGTTATGTTAACAATTAGGTGGGACCTAGTCTAACTAGTAAATGGTGTGAACTCCCAAAGGAGGCGTAACATTTATGGGTGTTGGATCATCGTTGAATTTTTATGATTGAGTTATTTATTTAATTCAAGATAAATATTTAAAAGTGCTTTATCATGATTATTTACTTATATATGTTTTGTTTTATTCAGAAATCATGACCCCATCACTTATGAACATCCTGAAAGATAACACTTTAACTGGAGATAATTATGTCACATGGAAAAGGAAAATTGGGTTGTTGCTGCAAAGTGAAAAACATAAGTTTGTTCTAACCACTCCTAAACCATCTGCTCCTAATAATGAATCTAGCATAATGTATAGAGATGAGTATGAGCAGTGGAAGACTTCAGATGATATGACCAAATGTTACATTATGGCCACTATCTCTGACGTGTTGCAACAACAGCATGAAGGAATGGAGTCCGCTGCTGATATAATGATGTCTCTAGAGGAGATGTTTGCTATGAAGTCCAGGACGACTAAGAGAGAGGCAGTGACTGCTTTTATGAATCTTAGGATGAAACCTGGACAGGCTATGAAGGATCACATGATGAAAGTCATAGCACATCTCAACATTGCTGAACTGCATGGCGCTGAGATAGATGGTGAGACAAAAATTGATATGGTTGTCAATTCATTGTCATATTCCTTTAATCAGTTCAAATTGGACTACACTTTGAACAAAAAGGAATACACCTTACAAGGCCTGATGCAAGATGTTCAAAGTGCTAAAAAGATCCTTGTGAAAAGCAAAGGTCAAGAGATTCATATGGTTGGTAAAGTTGCTACTGTTAAGACCCGTCAGAAGGTCAAGAAACAACAGAAGAAAAAGCAACTAGGGCCTACCAAGAAGGAAACCAAGATCAAAGGGAAATGCTTCCTTTGTGGTGAAAAGGGACATTGGAAAAGAAATTGCCCAAAGTCCCAGAATAAGAAGGAAGAAGGTAATGTTAATTATCTTGAAACATGTTTTCTGGCTGATTCTACTAATTCTTGGATCATAGACTCTGGAGCCACTAATCATGTTTGTTATTCCTTGCAGGGGTTCCAAGAAAGGAGAAGGCTGAGTAAGAATGAAATCAATTTGCGCTTGGGCAACGGAACGTTAGTGTCTGCAAGTGCAGTGGGAGATATTAGAGTTTATTTGGATTCTAGAAGGCATTTAGATTTGATAGACGTTTATTATGTACCTCAATTCAAGAGGAATTTAATTTCAGTTTCTTGTTTAAATAAATTTGGATATTCGGTTACTTTTAATAAAGTTTTTATTATTAGTAAGAATGACAAAATTATTTGCAAAGGTACATTGGAAAATGGTCTATACTTCTTGCATAGAAATATCTCTCACTCGTTAGACACAGAAATAACGGAACCTAATCATAAAAGAGTAAAATCATCAATAGATGAAACCTACCTATGGCATTTACGCCTAGGTCATATTAACCTTAATAGGATTAAAAGATTGGTAAGTGACGGACCTTTAAGTGACTTAAAGGTTGATGATCTACCAACTTGTGAATCTTGTTTGGAAGGTAAAATGACCAAAAGGTCGTTCTCGGCCAAAGGTACAAGAGCCGCTGAATGTTTAGGATTGATACACACTGATGTATGTGGACCTATGAGCATTCAAGCTAGAGGTGGATATGAGTACTTCATCACCTTCACAGATGATTACTCGAGATTTGGCTATGTGTATCTCATGCGACATAAGTCGGATGCTTTTGACATGTTCAAAGCATTCAAAGCTGAAGTAGAAAATCAGCTTGAGAAACACATAAAAATCTTGAGATCTGATCGTGGTGGAGAATATCTATCTAGTGAGTTTCAGCAATATCTTATTGATAATGGGATAGTTTCTCAGTTTTCTGCACCAGGAACACCTCAATAGAATGGGGTGGCAGAAAGGAGAAATAGAACTCTTTTAGATATGGTTAGGTCTATGTTGAGTTATTCAACACTTCCTATTTCTTTTTAGGGATATGCTTTACAAACTCTTATATACATTCTGAACGATGTACCATCTAAGTTTGTTCCTTAAACACCACATGAGTTGTGGACTGGGCGCAAGCCTAGTTTACAACACTTAAGGATATTTGGTTGTCCTGCGCATGTGTTAAAAGGAAAGACAGAAAAGATGGAGTCCCGTTCAGAAACATGTATATTTGTTGGGTATCCAAAAGAAACAAAAGGATATTATTTCTATAGTCCTTCAGATCTTAAAGTATTTGTTTCGACAAATGCTAAATTTCTGGAAAAGGATTATATGAATGATTTTGTGCCTAGAAGTAGAATTATCCTGAATGAGATGTCAGGAGATACAATTCCATGAGATGTTACACAACCTAGCCCAATTGTAAGTTTCGATCCAACACAAGATCAACAACCTACCATTCCTTGTCGTAGTGGGAGAGTTAGAACACAACCCGAAAGATACATCGGTCTGGGAGAATCAGTGGAGAATCTCCCGGACCACGATGATCCCTACACGTATAAGGAAGTAATGGAGGATGTTGATAGTCGCCATTGCCAAAAGGCAATGCAATCTGAGATTGAATCCATGTTCGATAACAAAGTCTGGTCCCTTGTAGACTTGCCTAAAGCGATAAAACCCATTGGGTGCAAGTGGGTATACAATAGGAAAAGAGGTATGGATGGAAAGGTGGAAACCTTTAAAGCTAGATTGGTAGCTAAAGGGTATACACAGAAAGAAGGTATCGATTACGAGGAAACCTTCTCTCCTGTGGCCATGCTCAAATCCATTAGGATACTCTTGTCCATTGCAGCATCTTTAGATCTAGAGATTTGGCAAATGGACGTCAAGATAGCTTTCCTTAATGGAAGTCTTGACGAAAGCATCTACATGAGGCAACCAGAAGGATTCATTGAAAAGGGCCAAATGGAAAAGGTATGCAAGTTACAGAAATCCATATATGGATTAAAGCAAGCATCCAGATCCTGGAACATAAGGTTTGATCAAGCTGTGAAAGGTTTTGGATTTATTCAGAATCCTGACGAACCTTGTGTATACAAAAGGATTAAAGGCGACAAATTGGTTTTCCTGATTCTTTATGTTGATGATATACTACTCATTGGAAACGATGTAGGTGTATTGACATCAGTAAAAGAATGGTTAGCAAAACAATTTGATATGAAGGACTTAGGAGAAGCAAGTTTTATTCTAGGTATCCAAGTAATAAGGGATAGAAAGAATAAAATGATTGCATTATCCCAAGCTTCATATATAGACAAGATCTTGTCAAGGTTTTCCATGCAGGATTCCAAGAAAGGTATGTTACCTTTCAGACATGGAATCAAGCTTTCTAAGAAACAAGTTCCTAAGAATGAGCATGAAGAGCAATTCATGAGTAGAGTTCCATATGCCTCGGCAGTTGGAAGTCTCATGTATGCAATGCTCTGTACTAAACCAGATATTTGTTTTGCTGTTGGCATAGTTAGCAGGTTTCAATCGAAACCTAGTCCTGATCACTGGACGGCAGTCAAGCATATTTTCAAGTATCTCAAGAGAACGAGAGATAATATGCTTGTATACTCTGGAGGAGATTTGATTCCTGTTGGGTATACAGATTCTAATTTCCAATCAGATTCTGACTCCAGAAAATCCACATCAGTGGCTGTGTTTACTATTGGAGGAGGAGCAGTTATATGGAGGAGTATCAAGCAATCTTGTATTGCTGATTCCATATTGGAAGCTGAGTATGTTGCTGCATGCGAGGCTGCCAAAGAGGCTGCCAAAGAGGCTGTTTGGCTTCGCCAATTCTTGATTGACTTAGAAGTGGTTCCTAGTGCGAATAAGCAGATCACTATCTACTGTGACAACAGTGGAGCAGTGGCTAATTCGAAAGAACCAAGAAGTCACAAGAGAGGTAAACACATTGAAAGAAAGTATCATCTTTTAAGGGAGATTGTTCAAAGAGGTGACGTGACGTGACGTGACGATTACCAAAATCACGTCAGCAGAAAATCTAGCGGATCCCTTCACAAAGGCTCTACCTCAGAAGAGTTTCGATGGGCATCTAGAGAATATGGGCTTGAGAGATATGACACATTTGCTATAGCGCAAGTGGGAGATTATTAGGATTATGCTCAATAGCAAGAGTATAATATTGTAATTAACAATCTTTTTCATATTAATAAAGTGATTTTTGGTTTAACAAATCTTATAACATTTATAGTTTAATATTATAATTGTCAAAGTAAATAATCATAAGGTCTAAAGACTATGAGAAAAAAGAATTGTTCATACATCTGGATATGTATGTGGTAGACATAATTCTTTAGTTAGTCTTGAATATTGTTCACAACTTAAGTTAAAGGTTGGGCACCTTTATCTTCTTAAAGTTGTAGAATTCTTTTGCTAGCATTTGAGTGGGATCAAATGAGATATGATGAGTCTAAAATCATCGGAGTGTCTTCGAGCAAAAGAATCTAGTGCACTGGGTGCATTGAACTGGATCACAATGAAAAGTTTTATCTAGAACCGTCAATAGATAATAGTCTTTTCATTATCAGGACAATCGGAGAGTCTATCTTAATCTTGAGATAAATGATGGACTTATGGTTGCAAGTGATATCATTTAAGTTATCAATGAGTACGATTATATAGCATAGTCTATCCTCGATAGTTTGGTGATATCATTTGTTAATCGATAGAGGACTTCATTTATAGAAATGGACATCGTGGCTCCATTTATTAAATGAGAGTATAATATCATCATATGGATGTTTTGAGGTAATTGGATATTAAATCTCAACGTTGAGTTTTTTATAGTGACTATTGAAAACATGGCTTCTGGACAAGTCAAAATATCCAAGTTCAAAACGTGGTCATATGAGTAAATATGGTAACTTGGAGAGTTATAGGCGGTCTATAAACTCTTGGCGATTACTGATATTAATCACGAGGATACACTATCTCCAATATGATTGTCTAGGGTTATGAAAGAGGAACATCTTCCTTTTCTATCTTTATTTAAGAGTTCAATTTTAGCTCTTTAATGGAATGAGTTAAAATTAATGGATCGGACCTAAGTGAATCATTTGTTGATTGTGATTAGGTTGTGTCTATTGAAGCTTAAATTTAGATAGCCCACCAAGATCCCCAATCCACACGGACTTGCATGGATCACTTGATATATTCTACCAGACCAATTTATGGGTCCATCTAGAATTGCATTTAATATATTAAGAATATAATTTGCACATTAATTATTTAATGGGCTGCTCAATTATATTTATATATTAATGAAAGGCATGTGGGCTTGTTTCTTTTAATAAGAATGGGTCTGGTTCACATGTGGGCTTTTTATTTAAAGTCCAATGGATTAAATGAAATAAGAAAATAATATATGGCCCATTTTATACATGTGGGGCGGCAAGGTTAAAATATTAGCCTAACATATTATTTTGTTTCATTGTTTAAATTAAATAAGAATTAATTAATTAATTAATTAATTGTTTAATTAAGAAACAAATCTTTTTCTGATCAGGAAATATATTTCCTAGAGTTATACTAAAAGTAAAAGACTTGTTTGATAAGAAAAATAAATAATTAAGTTTATTTATTTAATCAAATAAGAAGTCTTTTTATTTAGTCAATAAAAGAATAAAAATACTTATGAGTTGGATTAGGGTTAGAAGTCTAAAAGATGATGTGTATTAGGGTGCAAAACAAATCCTTTTTAGGATGTGATTTGCGGCAACCCTAATTGCATATGAGGTAGATTTCGGCAACCCTAATAGTAAAAGGAGAAGAAATTCGGCCACCCTATATATTTCTTATGATAGGGTTCGGCCACCTCTAAGGCTTGATTGATTAAATTTTCTTCTTCTTCTAAACTCATAGACAAGTATTTGATTATTCTACTAAGACATAAAAGTGAGAAGAGATTATTCTTTTGATGGTACACTAATTGCTTGTTCATCAATAAGCTTGTGTGTACATCATCGAATTAGGTTCACGCGAGTTTCGATCATTAGATTGAGAACTCAAAAGTGACCGGAATAATTTTTGTATTCTTTTGATTGTTTTAAGACTGACAAAGAAAAAGAAAAAAGTTTGTTTGTCCATTCTCAGGTTTGCAATTCAAAGAAAAGGGAGACCACGCTCCTAGGAGTAAAAGAAGGAATCATAGCTTGTCCTTGTCTTTGTGCATGAATGGGTTCAAAGCATCTTCGTTGTTGAACCGGTCTTGATTGCTTCCTAGCTTGAGGTTGCATGATTGGTCTCTTTCCTTTGTGAGCCACTTGTGGAGGAATGTTGGCTTGAGAGACCCTAGGGGGTTGAGCGTGAGGTTGCCTTCTTGGCCCCATCTTCACTTGTGCATTTGAACATTGTCCTATTTCTAACTTCTTCCTAGGAATTTGCACAAATGAAGTTTCTTCGTTCCTCAAACTCTTGACAAACACGGTCTTGTTAGAGGTTGAGATCTTATTACCATATTCATATCCAAGACCCCTCTTGTCACATGGACTCTTTCCAACACCAAGCATATGGTCAAGCTTCTTGGTACTAGAATCCATCCTAGTCATAGACTCTCTTACTTCTTCAAGCTCCCTCTTTAGGCTTTCTTCATTCCTCCTAGATAAGACTAACTCCTCACTTAGCTTATCTTCCATCTTCTTGAATTTTTCCAATTGTTCACTTAAGTGGTCATTTTGAGATGAAAGCTCAAGATTTTCTTCTCTCAACATCTTGATCTTTCTTGTGCTCTTGATCGCTAAATCATTAAACTCGGCATGGTATTTAGCAAGCACCTTTTTCTCCACAAAACTTTCTTCTCCACTTGAGTCATTTTCCTCTTGACTCATTTCCTCTCTCTCACTAGAACTTTTGCTCTTATGGGAGGAGGCAAAAGCTAGGAGGTTAGCCATGAGCTCTTCATCACTTGAAGACTCATCTCCCTCAATGGAGTCATCACTACTACTACTCCATGTGGCGGCCATCACTTTACCTTTATTCTTGTCATTGTGATTAGCACATTCGGGGGCAAAGTGACCTATGCCACCACACTTGAAGCATCAGACCCCTTTCCTTTCGGTCTTCTCTTTCCTAGGCTCAAACTTGTTGTAGGAACCCTTTTTCTTGTAGTTTTGACCTTTGGAACCAAAGTCCTTTTTCCCGAACTTCATGACCCTCTTGAATCTCTTCACAAATAATGCAAGGTCTTCGTCCGAGTCATTCTTCTTTGCCTCCTTTTCATCCTTGGAGGTTTTCAAAGCAATTCCTTTTTGCTTTTTAGGAGGTGTGGAGATAGGACCCTTCATAGACTCATAAGCTAGAAGTCTCCCAATCACCTCACTCGGCTTCATATCCTTATATCTACTATTTTCTTCTAAAGCTGTTACTTTTGATTCAAACCTATCCGGAAGAGATCTCATAATCTTTTGCTTGATTCTCCTATCCGAATATGGATCACCAAGTTGATGACTTTTGTTGACTATGTCCATCAACTTGATCTCGAAGTCGTTGAAGCACTCATTCTCCTCCATCTTAAGCATCTCGAATTGAGTTTGGAGGACTTGAAGCTTAGAGTCCTTCACCACTTCGGATCCCTCATGTGCAATTTCTAGGATGTCCCAAGCCTCCTTAGCTATCCTAGTATTTTGAATCAATTTGTATTGATTTTCGTCCATAGCACATAAGATGGCATGCATCGCCTTCCTATTCCACTTTGAAGCCTCAAACTCTTGCGCATTCCATTGCGCCTTAGGCTTCAATACTTCTTCTCCTCCACCACCGGGAGTTATCTTGGGTAGATCATATCCGTCTTCCACCGCCATCCATGCACAGTCATGAATTTGGCATATGTAGGATTCCATCTTCCCTTCCCATTGGGAATAGTTCAATCCGGTAAGAAGTGGAGGCCTTGTGCTAGAAGCACCCTCGTTGCCACCACCATTTCCACCGTTTCCACTCATAGTGTTTATGAATGAATGAAATGAATGCAAATGTATGAATGATCAAAAATCACACAAAATGCAAAACACACCAAAATGAGCAAGGATCACCTATGTATGTCTAGGAACCAGCTCTGATACCAATTGAAACAAATTATAGCACGGTGTGTATAAAACTATCTAGAGGGGGGGTGAATAGATTTTAAGCTTATTACCCAATTTTTCGTGTTTAGTCAAAATTACAAAATTACCCCTAAATAGATAAAGCAATAAATCAAGTATAAAATGCGGAAATTAAATAACACTTGATTTTTACGTGGAAACCCTCACGGGAAAAACCACGGGCTAGTAAGTAAGCCACACTCGAACCTCGAATCCACTAAATGTGTAAAACGATTACAACCTAATCCCGGAAGTAATCACACACCTACCTAATCCCGGTATGAGTGAACCTAGTCCGATTTGCTTGCGATCTAAGCAACCTAATCCCGGAAGCTACACACAAGACTTACTTTCTCAATGAAGAGAATAAAACCCTAAGTGAATATATGAATATTCAAATGCAACATAGAGCAAGGGAAACCCTATATGCTTATCTAAGATGATTAATATGCAATTAGAACAATCCTAGATATTAAAAACTAAATGACATATTCAATCAAATAGTTTAGCTAATCAAGATTAAGCACAAAACCTAATTAGCTATCACAATACAATTTCTCAAACATACATCACACTAATCTCAATCTTGTATCAAAAGATATATGAAAATCATACAAGTAATAAATTGAGATTGCTTGTTAAGAAAAGCACAAAATATGTAAGATATTAGTGAAAAGCTTACCAAGCAAAGTGTGATGAAGAATCCATGCAAAGAGACATCAAGATGATCTAGGATGATGATTGATGATCATGAAAAAGTGTTTGAGTAAATAAAAATGAGTTCTTGGAATTTTTCTTCTCTTTGAAAAATATCCTAAGTATGAAATCTGAATATGAACTCTCTTAATTGACCTAAAGTCAAAGTGGCATATATATAGGAGGCCAAAACAAAGTGTGGTCGTTTTGATAAGTTGGCCTGAAATTTGCCTTGGGCGCTGTACGTAGAGCGCTTCTGTACAGCGCCCCAACTCTGTTCTCTCGGGAAAACAGAGTGGCGCTGTACGTAGAGCGCTTTGTACAACGCCCCAACAGTGACCCAACAGCGACCGAATTAAATCGAACAGGTCTGAACAGAGCTTGATGGGCGCTGTTCATACAGCACTTCCGTAGAGTGCTTTTGGGAGCGCCTAATGCAAAAATGCAATCCTAAGTCTAATCATGACAAGGCAATTGGATATGCAAGATGCAATCAAACTAACATGCAAGAAGAGATGAAAATAAGCATTAATGCATAACAATAAGAAACACAACATACAAAGATTAAACATATGCATGAGTTGTGAGTGTGTGCAACTATCTCTTCAAGACAAGTAAGCACATATAAATTTACCTTTGGTGCTTATCAACACAAGGTCTTCAAAGGGCTTCGAACAATAAAACCGATACCTAAGCTACCCTTACAAAGAACCCCCAACATGTGGTTTGTCCACGAAATAAGCCAATCAACAAATGGGAACCTTACAGCCATCAACCATACGCTCATCCCTCGGCTGCCCCCCATAGGCGGGCATACCCCACAACCCCACAACCCCACAAAGGGGCTGCCGTGCGCAGCCCATGAGACCCTAAGGGCTGCCGTGCGCAGCCCACCATGATGTGGGCTTGCCATGCGCAGCCCAATCCATTCCTAGGGTGCGCACGGTGCTCATTCTAGGTTCCGGTTGCTTCCTTTTCTTCATGTCTTCGAATCTTCAATACCCGAATACATTACAGCATTATTTAAACAAATATAATACTGCAGTATTTTTTATTTTTTTTTATTCACTGCAGTACTTATTACAAAAAAAAACTGCACTTAAAATAAATAAAAAAACTGCAGTAAATTATAATACATAAAATACTGCACTATTTATTTACAATAAAAAAAATAAAGAAACTATCAAGAAGGAATTATGGCGATGATAGACCACCCTTCTTGTTACAATTCCAAAACAAAAATACATTGAAAATCTAGGACCAAAATCGAGCAACAACAATCCACATAAAAACATATATAAATCCATACATCCACATGTAATTATATATGCGAATTCTTAGAGTGCTATCTCTTTCTAAACATGCATAATCACAATAAAAAGAAATAGATTCACATATATATACGTTAATTAATTAAAAGGGTTCAACCAGGCTCTGATACCAATTGTAGGGAAAAATACCAGTCAACGCAGCGGAAGCGAGACTAAAAAGAGATTTAGTATATTTTAAAATTTTTCCTTTGATGAACCTTAACCCTTTAAATTAATTAAACATACATATAAAGTAACAAAAAGTAGAATACCTTTTGTCGCGTGATCCGATTGACTTACGTCGATGGTAATCCGCAAGATCTTCAATCCTAGCACGAACGTGAATCACCTAGGAGCGTGGTCTCCCTTTTCTTTGAATTGCGTACCTGAGAATGGACAAACAAACTTTCTTTTTCTTATTGTTAGTCACAAAACAACCAAAAGACTACAAAGATTATTCCGGTCACTTTTGAGTTCTCAATCTAATGATCGAAACTCGCGTGAACCTAATTCGATGTTGTACACACAAGCCTATTGATGAATAAGCAATTAGTGTACTATCAAAAGAATAATCTCTTCTCTCTTTTTTGTCTTGGCCAAATAATCAAACACTTTTCTATGAGTATGAGAAGAAGAAGAAATTGATCTAGTAAACTCTAGGGGGTGGCCGAACCCTATATGATTGCTTATATAGGGTGGCCGAATTTCACTTCTCTTTTTCTTTAGGGTTGCCGAAATCTCCTTGTGATTCTATTAGGGTTGGCCGAAAATACTCTACAAAAAAGGATTTTTGCTTTACCCTAATTCCCATCAACTTTAGACTCCTAACCCTAATTCAACTCATAACTGTTTTTATTCTTTTCATTGACTAAATAAAAGACTTTCCTATTTGATTAAATAAATAAAACTTATTATTTATTTTCTTAACAAATAAGTCTTTTACCTTTAGGATAACTCTAGGAAATATATTTCCTGATCAGAAAAAGATTTTGTTTCTTAATTAAATAATTGATTAATTAATTAATTAATTTTCATTTAATCAAACAATAAAATAAAATAATATTTTTGACTAATTATTTAGCCTTGCCGCCCCACATTATATATATGGGCCAAATATTATTTTCTTATTTTATTTAATCCATTGGATTTTAAATAAAAAGCCCACATGTGAATCAGACTCATTCTTACTAAAAGAAACAAGTCCATATGCCTTTCATTAATATATTAATATAATTGATCAGCCCATTAAATAAATAATGTGCAAATTATATTCTTAATATATTAAATGCAATTCTAGATGGACCCATAAATTGGTCCGGTAGAATATATCAAGTGATCCATGCAAGCCCGTGTGGATTGGGGATCTTGGCGGGCTATCTAAATTTAAGCTTCAATAGACATAACCTAATCACAATCAACAAATGATTTACTTAGGTCCGATCCGTTAATTTTAACTCATTCCACTAAAGAGCTAAAATTGAACTCTTAAATAAAGACAGAACAAGAAGATGTTCCTCATTCATACCCTAGACAATCATGTTGGAGATAGTGTATCCTCGTGATTAATATTAGTGATCGCCAAGAGTTCATAGACCGCCTATAACTCTCCAAGTTACCATATTTACTCATATGACCATGTTTTTAACTTGGATATTTTGACTTGTCCAGAAGCCATGTTTTCAATAGCCACTATCGAAAACTCAACGTTGAGATTTAATATCCAATTACCTCAAAACATCCATATGATGATATTATACTCTCATTTAATAAGTGGAGCCACGATGTCCATATCTATAAATGAAGTCCTCTATCGATTAACAAATGAATATCACCAAACTATCGAGGATCGACTATGCTATATAATCGTACTCATTGATAACTCAAATGATATCACTTGCAACCATAAGTCCATCATTTTTCTCAGGATTAAGATAGACTCTCCGATTGTCTTGATAATGAAAAGACTATTATCTATTGACGGTTCTAGATAAAGCTTTTCATTGTGATCTAGTTCAATGCACCCAGTGCACTAGATTCTTTTACTCGAAGACACTACGATGATTTTAGACTCATCATATCTCATTTGATCCCACTCAAATGCTAGCAAAAGAATTCTACAACTTTAACAAGATAAAGGTACCCAACCTTTAACTTAAGTTGTGAACATTATTCAAGACTAACTAAAGAATTATGTCTACCTCATACATATCTAGATGTACGAACAATTCTTCTTTTCTCATAGTCTTTAGACCTTATGATTATTTACTTTGACAATTATAATATTAAACTATAAATGCTATAAGATTTGTTAAATCAGAAATCACTTTATTAATATGAAAAAGATTGTCAATTACAATATTACACTCTTGCTATTGAGCATAATCCTAACAATGTCTGCTTGGCGAAATCATACCTACAACAATACCCCCATAAATACTTCGAGTTGAGCGAATATTTTGGTCTTCCAATTCGTTTGTCTCTGCGAGCAGTATTTATATCCATACTTGGGCTTTCCGGTATGCTTTGTAAATAATTTCCCTCCTTTTTATTTTCACCACGTGTTGATTTTTGCTAGTTGACTCTTCCGGTGCAAGCTTTTATTTCTGGCCACACAATTTATGATGCTCCCACTTACTTGACGCGGTGAAAATGCATTTTGACTGCTTGGTGATCCCTGAGGCGCCACATGTCTGTTACATGGTGGATGATGTTGCGGCTATTCACCGTGACCATCATTCACTTTATCAGTATCCTTTTTTCTTGTTTTTTGAATTTTAAAACTCCCCCTTTTTAATGCTTAGACGTTTCTTCTTCATCTCGATCTTTTCATATTTTCACTAATTCCTTCGTTTTCTCAGAATAGAGCTCCTTCATTTTTCTTTCGTTCGTCTCATTTTTTCGCTTCCTTAAAGGTTTGCTGCAGCTTTCTTCCCCTATCTCTCATTGTCAACCGGCTTACTGAACTCGACCGTACTTGGCATCCCCAAACCTCCTGTGTATTCTCCGAATCTAGGGTTTTCTAGTGAGTTCCCATGGACCCTTCCTTGCGTTCTTCTCTTTTTAATTAAATGATGCAAGCTTTAGAACTTGGTGATAAGCGTACTGCGGATCGAATTGAATCTTTGATTTGTAACTTTCATCCAGATTCTCCGATTCTAATTTATGTTTATGTTCCTGCTACTGAGGAAAATTCTATTCCTGATATTTCTTCTCCTTTGTCTTTTGATAATGATTCTCTGGTGATGACAATGTCTTCTAAATCTGGTGGTAGTAGACGACGGGCTTCTAGGGTTCCCCAAGGGTCTTTGCTGGATGCTCAGACAACTGTCGACTCAGATGTTGATGATCACTAGAGAGATAGATTGCACTTCTCGTTTGACCGTCCGTGTTCCTTTGATTGTGAAGTCAATGTGGTTGGCGAGGAAGAACTTCGCAAATATAAGAGTCGTTTTGACATCCCGGATGCAGTGACTTCGATGCTACCCAGTGATCGAGCAGCGTGGAATCCTCCTAAAAATGTGGTCGCCATTTATGGCGTAATGCTTAGCTGTGGGGTAACCCTTCCCCTTCAGCCTTTCATCGCCAGATTCCTTGCCAAGGCCCAGATTGCGCCTGCCTAACTGGCCCCCAATAGTTATAGGATTTTGATGTGTTTGTGTTTGATGTGGAGGCTCAAAGGTTACGGACCCCCTACCCCCCGTGAGATTCGTCACTTTTATACTTTGAGGCAAGCGGGTAATAGTGGCACGTATTTTCTTCTTTCTTCAGCCATGGAGAACTGGATTCCTGAGGGTGTGGCGAACCCTTGGCAGGTGGAGGTTTCCAGTGACGAGAAGAAGAAGGGCTTCCTTTGGGGTTTTCCTACCTCGAATAAGCGGTGGAAGAATAGTTGGTTCTTCGTTGGTGGTGAATGGGGCAGAGATGTACCCGCCAGTGGTCGCCATAATCTTCCGGCGAGAAAAGTTCCCAGACACTTCACTTCTCCTGAAACTTAGTCGAAGGGTACCCTGGTTCGACTGGATGTAGAGATACCTCATCTTGTTGCGGCCACTGTCCTCCCTTTGGATGAGAAAGGCTGATCATTCCTCTTAGATGAGGAGAAGATGATTACTAAGCAAATTTTTCCGCGTTTGCCTGCCAGACTTCTTCGTCGTAAGTTTCACACACTTTACTTCAGTATTATTGTTTTGTTTCTTATGTTACTAACGTCTGGTTGCTTTTTGCATTGTTCGATTTTGACACAATTTGCGATTTACAAGCCCGGGTAGTGAAGAACTCTAAGGCTACTAGTAAAAGGCATGCTGCTGGCTTGGCCAATGAAGGATCGCCAGTCCAGATGGTTGTGATCCATCCGATGACGAAGATGTTGGTGCTGGTCACGGGAAAGGTGCCAAAACGGGTCAGGCCCCCGTTCATCAGGAAGTGGCTGCGAGTACCCCTAATCGCAAGGGCAAGGAGAAAGTGGGTGATTCAAGGGTACAAAATGACATTCCCATTTTTGATGCGAATGTCCCCGAAACTCCCCCCGATCCTGCTAGAGATTTGAACCCCAGGACTGGCAGGGGAAAGCGCCCCGCCGAGAGTACCCCCGATCATGCTATTCGACCCCCAAAGTAGGCATCAAGGGTTATGCAGTATGTAATTTCTTCGGATGAGGAAGGTGCCGGGGATCCTATGTTCGCCGAGGCTGCCCTTGTTCAAAAAACTGCTCGTGAGGTTTCTGTTGAAGGGGTGAACCCGGTGGTGCCTCCACATTCTGAGGGGGCTAATGACTTGAATGATCCTACTCCTGCCCCGCCTAGGGTGGCTTCTCCTCCGGCGGCCGATCCTACTCCGTCGAATGTTTCTTTTGTTGGTCAGCCTGGGCAGTCTGGTCGATCAGATTTAGCTGGTCAGCCAGGACCATCGAAACCGACCAGGGTGTTTGCCTCTGTATCTAGTTCGGGTGTTGGCCATGAAGCTCCTCCCGTGGGCTCGATTGAAGCTGATGAAGAATTCGGTTATGTCTCCCTTTCGGACTTCTCAGCTGCGAAAATTTGCTCACACATAATCAACAATGATGTCTATGTTGGTGAAGGTTGGCGGCCTGTGAAGAGCAAGTCTTGTAATAGAAAATTGGAGTTTTTCTTCAATTGTCATTCTTTGGTAGGTTTCTTGCAGCACTTCTGTTACATCTCCGTTTGTGCATACTTTCTGACTCGTACGTTTTCTTTTCAGATGATGTTTGAGTTGGCTGACAGCTATAGGCACGGGAATTTACTTTCTAAGGAGAATAAACGTCTGCGAGAGCAGGCTTCCATCTTGGCAGCCGAGAAACTTTCTGCTGAAGAGTCCTACGCTCAACAACTCGCTCAACTGAGTGAATCCACGGATGGGCATTTGTCTGCTTAGCTCGCCGCCGAGGAAAAACTATCTGTGGCTGATGAAGAAATTCACTCGCTGAAAGAGCAATTGTCTGCTAGTCAGGATTCACTCGCAGCGCATTTGGAAACTGAGCGGCTAGCCGAAGAAGCTAGAGAGAAAGCCGAGCGAGAAGTGCAAGATTTGCACAACCAGCTATCCTCGCGGGACGCCATCTTCAGTGATTTGAAGGCTGTATTAGAGGTCGAAGCAGTTGACCGTTTTAAAAGATCCCCTGCCTATGATGCGTTTTTGTTGCGTGAATTTGAAAAGGACATGAGGCAGTCGAAGAAATTCTTTGCAATGAAGGATCATTCGAATGAGAAGGCTTTAAGGCGCTTCGACAAATCCCTTCAGTTGCACATGGACAACGCAGTTGGCTCAATTAAGGAGCAGATAAAATGCTGGAAAGCCCACTACCGCTATACGAGGACTGACCCTCACCCGATGCATTTAGAAGTCCCCACCAAGCGTGCCTTTAACACTTATTATTCTGGTCAGAAAGGTAGTTTTTCTGGTTCCGGTGCCGAACCTGATTTGGGCCCTGTTGCCGGCAGGGATTATGAACCATTTATGCCGGACGAGGATGAAGTGGTAGTTTGGCCATCAGAAGATGAGGTTGAGGAGGATGAAGAAGATGGTGATGATGCCCCGGCTGATACTTAGTTTATATATATATATATATATTTTGTTTATGTACTCACCTGTAGTTTATGTACTCACCTGTAAATGATGCAATATATATTTTAACCTGTTGGGCTTTTCTTTATGATTCGGCTTTCTTTTGGATTTATTCGCATTTCTCCAACCTCCGCTAAGTATTTTCATCCGTTTGTTTTTTTTTCAGCTACCATTGCTGAGTTTCTGGCTTTATTAGTTTTTTGTTCAGCTGCCTTTGCTGAGTTTCTGGCTTTATTAGTTTTTTGTTCAGCTGCCCTTGCTGAGTTTTGGCTCTCAGTGTTTGTTAGGACGTGTCCGACAAAACACCAAGTTTATTTTTGTTCAGCTGCCTTTGCTGAGTTTTTGTCTTTATCAGTGTTTGTCAGGACGTGTCCGACCATACACCAAGTTTATATTATTGGGACGTCTCCCACTTTTGTTTTTGACCTAAGTCATTTTATTTATAGCTGGCTTTATCAACCCCCAGCGTTTTTTTATCAAGGTGTCTCATGTACACTTTTGATTTGACACTTCTTGCGTCTTTCCAGGGGCCTTGCTTTATCATCGGTGGCGGTCATCGATCAGTTTTATAATAGGTTCAGGCTGTGGTGACGTATTCGCGTTTAGCCCGCTGTATTTTTGGGGTCATCCCGCTCACTTTTGTGTCGCTGCGAGTATTAAACTCGTCTTTACGCGACGGCGAGTAACTTTATAATGTATGACGGTGAGTAACTTTTGTAAGCTGGTTACTTTTAGTGGCGAGCCAAATCATGAGTTCATAGTAACAAGTTACTCTTTATTGAATATCTCCTACAACTTTTTAACGAAATGATAAAGGAAAGAAGGAATGCTAAAAAAGGAAAGATACCTAAAAAAGAAAATATCAAAGTAAATCCTAAAAGAGGTGACGCAGTCAGGGGTAGTATATTTTCAGGTACTGCGCATTGCATGGTCGAGGTAGTTCATCCAAGCCCTCTGGAGTAATGCGATATGCCCCGTGACCAGCTATGCCTGTAATTTGATAAGGCCCTTCCTATTTATCTGCGAGCGATCCTGCAGCTTTGTCTCTGGTTCCCGGATTCACCCTCTTCAGCACTAAGTCGCCGAGTACGAATTTTCTTTCACGCACATGTGAGTTGTAGTACCTGGCTGCCCTTTGCTGGTAGGCAGCGTTTCTTATTTGTGCGCGTTCTCTCCTTTCTTCTAGCTCGTCCAGACTATATTTTAGCATGTCGATGTTGAGTTCTGGTTGGAAGAGTTGTACCCTTGGTGAAGAGAAAGATGTTTCCACGGGGATGACAGCTTCAGCTCCGAAAGCCATGGAATATGGGGTCTCACCTATTGAGCTTCTTTCTGTGGTTCGATACTCCCATAGCACTTGTGGCAACTTCTCTGCCCAGCTACCCTTCATCGCAGCCAGCTTGGCTTTCAGATTATGCTTTATGATTTTGTTCACTGCTTCAGTTTGACCATTTTGTTAGGATTATGCTCAATAGCAAGAGTGTAATATTGTTTTTGACAATATTTTCATATTAATAAAGTGATTTCTGATTTAAACAAATCTTATAGCATTTATAGATTGAATATTATAATTGTCAAAAGTAAATAATCATAAGGTCAAAAGACTATGAGAAAAGAAGAATTGTTCGTACATCTGGATATGTATGAGGTAGACACGATTCTTTAGTTAGTCTTGAATAATGTTCACAACTTAAGTTAAAGGTTGGGCACCTTTATCTTGTTAAAGTTGTAGAATTCTTTTGCTAGCATTTGAGTGGGATCAAATGTGTTATGATGAGTCTAAAATCATCGGAGGGTCTTCGAGTAAAAGAATCTAGTGCACTGGGTGCATTGAACTGGATCACAATGAAGTACTTTATCTAGAACCGTCAATAGATAATAGTCTTTTCATTATGAGGACAATCAGAGAGTCTATCTTAATCCTGAGATAAATGATGGACTTATGGTTGCAAGTGGTATCATTTAAGTTGTTAATGAGTACAATTATATAGCATAGTCTATCCTCGATAGTTTGGTGATATTCATTTGTTAATCGATAGAGGACTTCATTTATAGATATGGACATTGTTGACGGTGAAATTTGGATTACCACGCAACCAACAATTAAATCAAAACAATCGTCAATTAAGAAAGAAAATCAATGCATGCAAGAGACCAATTTACGTGGAAAACCCTTGAATGGGAAAAAACCACGGCGTCCTGGAGGATAAGAAAATATCACTATAGTTCCTTTATTTCGGTTACACACTCAAATCTCTCGAATTATTGCTTTTCTCTCTTTTGGTTTTCGAACCCCTTCCTCATGGGATAGATGGTTCTATTTATACATGTTAATTAGGGTTTTTCCCTTGATCCTTGTCGTGTTGGTAGTAGGACTTCCTCTTGGATTTGTATTGGGAGTCTCATGTTGTATTGGATTAGGACTTCTTCTCTCTGCCCTTTCCTATGACTCCTTGTTATCGTGGGTCTTCTGGGAGTTTTACGGTTTATTTTCGTGTTTCTGCCCAGTTGGTTTGTACCTAGTACGTTGATGCGGTGAACATCTCCCTTCCTGGGTATTAACCTTCGACGACCATGTTTCTATCTTTGGCGAGTACATATCTAGCTCTGGCGACCATACCTTTGACTTTATTGACTTGACGTTTATATACTGATTGGTCCACGTTTTCTCCTTTGACCTGGTCGATGAGTGACGTGGCAACCTATTCTTTAACATTTATTGATTCCTTTGATGACGTGGCTGCTTGGCGAAATTATATATACAACAATACCCCCCTAAATACTTCGAGCTGAGCGCATATTTTGGGTTTTCAATTTGTTTGTTTCTGCGAGCAATATTTATATCCATGGTTTAAGATTTCGGCGCATTCTGTAAATAACTTCCCTCTTTTTCCTTTTCACCACGTGCTTTATTAATTGGTTGATTCTTCCAGTGCAAGCTTTTAATTTTAGGCACACAACCTCTGGCGCTTCCACTTACTTCACAGGTGAAGATATATTTTGACTGCTTGGTGATCCCCGAGGTGCCACATGTTTGTTATTTGGTGGTGACTGTTACGGCCAGTTATTATGACCGTCGCTCACTTTAACCAAATGTCTTTTATCTGATTTTTTCTTTTTGAATTTCAAAAACTCCCCCTTTTAATGTCCGATCGTTTCTCCTTCTTCTCTATCCTCTCACATCTCCATTAATCTCTTCTTTCTTTCAAAGCAGAGTTCCTTCATTGTCTCTCATTCTTCTCCTTTAGAAACTTTTGCCATAAATTTCTTCTATTTGATTTCATTGTCGAATAGCTCATCTTGAACTTGATCGTGCTTATTTCTTGGCGCCGCCAAATCTCCTGCTCATTCTCCGAACCTAGGGTTTTTCTGTTGAGTTTTCATGGATCCCTCCTTACGTTCTTCTATTTTTAATCAAATGATGCAAGATATAGAGCTTGGTGACAAACGTACTGCGGACAAAATCGAATCTTTGATTCGTAATTTTCACCCGGATTCTCCGGTCCCACTTTCTGTTTATGTTCCATCATCTGAAGATGATTCTATCCCTAACATTTCTCCTTCGTCTTCCGATAGTGATTCTCCAGTGATGCCGAGATCTTCTAAACCAGGTGGCAGCAAACGACGCGCCTCTAAGGTTCCTCGCGGGTCCCTACTGAATGTGCAGACAACTATTGATTCTGATGTTGAAGACCATCGACGGGATAAGCTGCACTTCTCGTTTGATCGTCCGTGTTCCTTCGACACCGAAGTTAATGTGGTAGGCGAGGATGAACTCCGCAAGAATATGAGTCACTTTGCAATTCCCGACTCAGTAACTTTGATGCTATCTGGTAGTCGAGCAGCATGGAATCCTCCCAAAAATGTAGTCGCCGTTTATGGTGCCATGCTCAGCTGTGGAGTAACCCTTCCCCTTCAGCCTTTCATCGCTAGGTTTCTTATGAAGGCTCAAATTGCACCCGCTCAACTTGCCCCAAATATCTATAGGATTCTTATGTGTTTGGGATTAATGTGGAAGTTGAAAGGTTATGACCCCCCTACGCCTCATGAGATTCGCCATTTCTATACTTTAAGGCAGGCGGGCAACAGTGGAACTTACTTTCTTCTTTCTTCACCCGTGGAGAATTGGATCCCAGATGGAGTGCCGAATCCTGGGCAAATAGAAATTTCTGGTGATGAGAAGAAGAAAGGATTTATTTGGGGTTTCCCTACCTCAAATAAGAGATGGAAGAAAAGCTGGTTCTTTGTTGGCGGCGAGTGGGGTAGAAACGTGTTCGCCTGTGGTCGCCTGAATCTTGCGACGAAGAAGGTTCCCCGACACTTTACTTATTCCGACACTTGCTCAAAGGCCATCCCAGTATTGTTGGACGGAGAGATATCTCATCTCGCTGCTGCGGCCATCCTTCCTCTAGATGAAAGGGGCCATCCATTTCTTTTGGACGAGGATAAAATGATCGCTCAGCGACTTTTTTCGCGCTTACCAGCCAGACTTCCTCACCGTAAGTTTTACCTACTTTCTTTTGGTTTCATAGCTTTGCTGAGGTTTGAGAAACTGCTTACACTTCCGAGTGGAAGTCTTCCAAACCACTTGGAGGCGAGGTCGCCGAATGTTTGCCGGAAGGTGAGGCATAGTAGTCCGTCATTGGATGAATACTGGGCCATAATATTGCGGAATCGGTGAACATGCTCCTTCGGATCTCTGCTTTCCTTATATTGTTCAATGGTTGGCATTCTGAATCTATCTGGGAACTGGGTGCGAGCAATGTGATCGACGAATGGACTCTCTGACTCATCATCTGAAGACACATTGTGACCATATCTCCGTGCCATTACTGAAACCTTTCTTGACAGCTCTTGCAGAATGACATCTCGATGGCCAGTTGGTTCTCCAGCTGGATCGAGTCTGCTCTTGATTGTCATTCTCCCATAGTTATCCTTATCATTCGAATTCCTACCAATCTGATCTTCCGCGCTCTCAGACCTTCTTCGCCGTACCCTTTTGGATGGTAATTCTCTTCTTTATTGGGGACTTCTGTCTTCAGATGAGATTGAGCAGTGTCTCCGCCGTCTCTTTTGGTGTATGTCATTGGAATTTGTCCCATGTATCCGTCCGTGATCTTGCATCTCTGGGGTTTCGTCATTCACCACACCTTTTCTCTTTCCATATCTTCTTTCCTCGAAACCTTCTGGGTGATCCTGCGGAGTTTCTTCGAGGGTCTGCCTCACTTGAGCATCAGGGGTTGCAATGTGGATTTATGACCGTATTCTCCTGAGTGGCTGGATTCCAGGTGTGGCTAATTCGTAAGGAAAAGATATTCCCGAGCCTATGGGAAGTGAGAGTCCTATTTTGTTAGCCTCGTTGACCAAATTCATCAACGCAGTTTGGAAGTGCTGCAGAGTTCCTGGGTCGGTTGCCCTAGCTCCTGGTGTTGCCACCGATTGTTCCCCGATTGTCGTCGCCCCATCGCCTGTTGGTGCAGTTGCCTCAACAATCTGATCTCCACTGGAGTTGCCATTCTTGTTGCTGTTCATGTTTCCAAGTGGCAAGGGTTCTTCGAAGTTTTTGTTCAATCACCCCCTCCTTCTAGCACCAATTGTTGATGGTGAAATTTGGATTACCATGCGACCAACAATTAAATCAAAACAAATCAATTAAGAAAGAAAATCAATGCATGCAAGAGACCAATTTATGTGGAAAACCCTTGAATGGGAAAAAACCACGGCGTCCCGGAGGACAAGAAAATATCACTATAGTTCCTTTATTTCGGTTACACTCTCAAATCTCTCAAATTATTGCTTTTCTCTCTTTTTGTTTTCAAACCCCTTCCTCATGGGATAGATGGTTCTATTTATACATGTTAATTAGGGCTTTTCCCTTGATCCTTGTCGTGTTGGTAGTAGGACTTCCTCTTGGATTTGTATTGGGAGTCCCATGTTGTATTGGATTATGACTTCTTCTCTCCGCCCTTTCCTATGACTCCTGGTTATCGTGGATCTTCTGGGAGTTTAGGGTTTATTTTCGTGCTTTTGCCGAGTTGGTTTGTATCTAGTACGCTGATGCGGCAAACATCTCCCTTCCTGGATATTAACCTTCGGCGACCATGTTTCTATCTTTGGCGAGTACATATCTAGCTCTGGCGACCATACCTTTGACTTTATTGACTTGACGTTTACATACTGACAGGTCCACGTTTTCTCCTTTGACCTGGTCGATGAGTGATGTGGCAACTTGTTCTTCAACATTTATTGATTCCTTTGATGATGTGGCTGCTTGGCGAAATTATATATACAACGGACATCGTGGCTCCATTTATTAAATGAGAGTAGAATATCATCATATGAATGTTTTGAGGTATTGGATATTGAATCTTAACATTAAGTTTTCGATAGAGTCTATTGAAACATGGCTTCTGGACAAGTCAAAATATCCAAGTTCAAAATGTGGTCATATGAGTAAATATGGTAACTTGGAGAGCTATAGGTGGTCTATGAGCTCTTGGCGATTACTGATATTCTTCACGAGGATACACAATCTCCAATAAGATTGTCTAGGGTACGAATGAGAAATATTTACTTATTCTATCTTTATTTAAGAGTTCAATTTTAACTCTTTAGTGGAATGCGTTAAAATTAATAGATCGGACCTAAGTGAATCATTTGTTGATTGTGATTAGGTTATGTCTATTGAAGCTTAAATTTAGATAGCCCGCCAAGATCCCCAATCCACACGGACTTGCATGGATCACTTGATATATTCTACCGGACCAATTTATGGGTCCATCTAGAATTGTATTTAATATATTAAGAATATAATTTGCACATTATTTATTTAATGGGCTGATCAATTATATTAATATATTAATGAAGGGCATGTGGACTTGTTTCTTTTAGTAAGAATGTGCATAGTTCACATGTGGGTCTTTTATTAAGGTCCAATGGATTTAATAAAATAGAAAAACAATATATAGATATATTAATATATATGGCACATGGCCGAGATATATATATGATATTATATTGTTTTATTTTTATTATTTGATTAAATGGAAATGAATTAATTGATTAATTAATTATTTAATTAAATGTCAAAATCTTTTTCTGATTAGGAAATATGTTTCTTAGTAGTATACTATTGTGGTAGTATAATAAATATAAAAGATTTTATTTGGTAAGTAGATAAATAAGGAATTTATTTATCTAGTCAAATAAGAGAGTCTTTTATTTAGTCACAAATACACTAAAGAGTTGGATTAGGGTTTGGAATTCTAAGGAAGTCTACCTAGGGTTAGGATTTAAGTCAAAAGACAAATCCTACATGGTAAAGGATTTCGGCCACAATATATGAGATATATATGGCAATTGGCTGTATATATATATTGACTTATATATTTAATAAGTGGCATGCAGTATTACATATATATATTGACTTATATAGAATATATAATAGCATGTAGAATACATGCAGCAATATATTTGTGATATGCATGGCTACTGGTCGTCTAATATATATAGATATATATGCATAATAAGGCAAGAAAAGAATTGGTGCTAGATATATATATATATATATATATTTGGTGCAAAAAGATTTTTTTTTGGGGACCTAATATATATATATTTTGTGCAAAGAGTATTTGGTGGCTATTATATATATATATATTCTTTGTACAGAATTCGGCAACCCTAATGTCTTGGTTTTGAGAGTTTTTTCTTTTGCTAGAGAAAAATAGAATTCAACTCTTAGACTAGTGTGATTTTCGGCCAAGAGGAATAGAGAGAAAAGTTTGTTCTTATTTCGATAGTGCACTAGTTACTTTTACATTAAAAGGTTTTGTGTATAATTTCGAATAAGGTTCACGCGAGTTTCGATCTAAAGATTGTGAATTCAAAAGTGATATGAACATTCTTTGTTGTCTCTTGGAACTTGATGTGACTAACGAAAAAGAAAAAGTTTTGTTAATCCATCATCAGGTACACACAATTCAAAGAGAAGAGAGACCACGCTCCTAGGTGATTCACGTTCGTGATTGAATTGGAAGATCTTGCGGATTACCATCGATGCAATGTCAATCGGATCACGCGACAAAGGTATGATATCTTTAGTATTATATGTTAATTAATTAGAGGGTTAAGGTTCAAATTATGGAAAAATTTTAAACTATACTAAACTCTATTTTAGTCTCGCTTCCGCTGCGTGCAAACGTTTTTTTCCCTACAATTTGTATCAGAGTCAGGTTGTACCCTTTAATTAATTAACGTATATATATGTGAATCTATTTCTTTTTATTGTGATTATTCATATTTAGAAAGAGATGGCACTCTAGGTATTCTCATATATAATTACATTGGAATGTATGGATTTATATATGTTATATGTTGTTATAAAGTGAATTGTTATTGCTCGATTTTGGTCCTAGAATTTCAATGTAATTTTTTGTTTCGGAACTGTAACAAGAAGGGTGGCCTATTATCGCCATAAGTTCCTTCTTGGTAGTTGCTAGGTTCTTTATTTTTATTATAATAAATACTGCAGTTTTTATTGTATTAAAAATACTGCAGATTTTTTTTGTATCAAATAGTGCAGTTTTTTTTTTATTGTATTTCAAATACTGCAGTGATTAAAAAAAAAAAAAATACTGTAGTAATTTATTGTATAAAATCTGCTGTAATATATTCAAGATTCGAAGATTCGAAGAGTTGAAGAATTGGAAGCGGAAAAGGGAAGCAATGACACACCCTAGCACCCATGTGCACCCTTGCTGCGCATGCCCATGCCGGGCCGCCAAGGTGTGCATTTGGGACAGCCACGTGTGGCTTCGGGTGTGCAAGTGGACGATGGCCGCTTGAAGACTTGATCGCCAAGTTAGGGTTTATGTATTTCAAACAAATGTAATTTACTTGCTTTTCTAGGATGGACCAAAATTGTGGCTATTTATTTTTGCGTAAATATTACAATATTTGTTATTGTATGATAACATGTCCTATAGAATAGGAGTGCCACTCATATATCTCTTTTGGTAGGGGTGGGCAAAAAACCGGTCAACCGAACCGGTCCAGTGGATCGAACCGGTTGGACCAGTTTTTTTTCGGTTTTTATTAAATGACCGGTTTAATTCGGTTGAATTTTATAAAAAACTGGATGGATCAGTTTTTTTCCAGTTGGATACTTAAAACCGGATAACCGAACCGGTAACTGAGTATATAAACAAAAAAACATAATTCTGACTCTTCACTCTTCACTCTTCACTCTTCAGTTTCAGAGCAGCCACAGCCACATCCACACCCATTCACAGACACTTCACGCCTGCCGTCGATTTGTCAGCAGCCTGCCCCTCGTTGTCGATCTGTCATCTTCCGTCGGTCGTCGTCTATCAGTCATCACTCGTTCGTCTTCTTCTCGCCGAGTCGCCGCTCGTCGACTTCAACTCGTTCAGTTGTTCGTCGATCAGCAAGGTTGGTTGGTTGACATATTTCACTTCTTTTTCTTTTCTTTGTTGGTTGATTTCAGTATTTCACTTATTTTTTGTGGATGGATTTTTGGTTATTTGCTTCTTTCTTTTTAACTTTTTTGTGGATGTCTAACTGATGTGTTCCACCGGTGTGTTTTTGTTTGTGATGGGTGAATTAAGGGTGTTCCACAGGTGACATAACAGAAGTAGTAGTCTCCTTCTTCACTTACCTAGAGTGAGAGAGAGTCAATATCGGCCTTCACCGATATTTCCGCCTAATAAATTCCTCCTTCTTCAATTCTCCATTTTGGGTCTGCAAAAATCCTTGCTTTTGCTTACCCCAGATGGGTCAACTCGTAAATTCTAACTTCTAGGCTTGTTGGGCCTGTTTCCATTGTTGAAAGCTTCAAGCTTTGCTTCTGATTTCTGAGTTTTTTCAATGTCAATGGCCGATACACCCTCACATTTCTTCAGAGCCGTCCGTGCTTCTACTCTCAAAGACAATAAGCTAGTAAAATTTTCATTTATAATTCAAGCTTCAATTTTTATTTTAAATTTTCATGCAATTTGTGTATAATTTGTTGTGTTTGGTTCAGTTTGGATGATTTCTCTCTTAAATCTGATGAACAATGTTTTGACATTTCACTAATTGCAAAGTTTTCAATTTTCATGCAATTTGTGTATAATTTGTGATATTTGCATCAGTTTAGTTAAATGTATTTGAGACTAAGGTGTAAACTGTAAAGTTTCAATCGATTGCTAATTAATGGAAGTTTTAAAGTGCTACCTTATTATTTCGTGCTCTGTTTTTTATTTTTCATTTTTGAACTAGAAATGTGGACTGTGTATTTATTTTAAGATGTGGACTGTGTATTTATTTTTTATTTTAGCCAAATTCGGTCCCATAGGCCCAATATATGGAAAAAACTATGTAATTGAAAAAGTCCATAAATTTAGCCTATTAGGTCCAGAACCAAAAAAACCGAACCGAACCGGTCCAATTCGGTTGGTTTTTGATCGGTTGACATTTTGAATTTTATTGGATCGGTTCGCTTTTTTAAAAACCGAGCTTTATCGGTTTTTTATCGGTTCTAGTGAAAACCGAACCGAACCGGTAAACGCCCACCCCTATCTTTTGGTATGAACATGCATTGAATGATTTAGGTTTCTAATTGGCATCTAGATAACATGGTAAATCATTCAATGGAATTTAATCACACGCCTTAAATAATTGAGTGGGAGAAGGTGTCTTGCAACACCTATGGCCTCCAAGGTTAGTTGAGCTTTATGTTTTATTGGTACTCCCCCCAAGGGGCGTCCATGAATGGAATTTAGCAACATACTTCCTTACAAGGATAGACTAAACAATTGACTCAAATGAGATCTACTCCCAAAGGAGGGATTTTCGTGAGAGAAAATATTGAGGGGCGATATCTTGGTAACACACTCAATGTAATTTTATTAATATCCTCCCAAGAGTTCTTGTCAATAAAATTGCAAGGCTAAAATTGAAAACGTTGGTTGTTATGTTAACAATTAGGTGGGACCTAGTCTAACTAGTAAATGGTGCGAACTCCCAAAGGAGGCGTAACATTTATGGGTGTTGGATCAAACGTTGAATTTTACGATTGAATTATATATTTAATTCAAGATAAATATTCGAAAGTGCTAAAACATGATTATTTACTCATATATAATTTTGTTTTATTAAGAAATCATGACCCCATCCCTAACGATCATCCTAAAAGATAAATATTTTAACTAGTGATAATTATGTCACATGGAAAAGGAAAATTGGGTTGTTGCTGCAAGCTGAAAAACATAAGTTTGTTCTGACTACTCCTAAAAACCACCTGCTCCCACTAATGAATCTAATGTGATGCAAAGAGACGAGTATGAGTAGTGGAAGACCTCGTATGATATGGCCAAATGGCTACCATCTCCGACGTGTTGCAACAGCAGCATGAAGGAATGGGGTCTGCTGCTGATATGATGATATCTCTAGAAGAGATTCATATGGTTGGTTAAGTTGCTACTGTTAAGACCCGTCAGAAGTTCAAGGAATAATAGAAGAAAAAGCAACTTGAGCCTACCAAGAAAGAGACTAAGAAAGTAACCAAGATCAGAAAGAAGTGCTTCTTTTGTGGTGAAAAGAGACATTGGAAAAGTAATTGCCCAAAGTCTCAGAATAAGAAAGAACAAGGTAATGTGAATTATCTTGAAACATGTTTACTGGCAGATTCTGCAGATTCTTGGATCGTAGACTCAGTAGCCAATAATCATGTTTGTTATTCCTTATGGGGGTTTCAAGAAAGGAGAAGGCTGAATAAGAATGAAATCAACTTGTGTTTAGGCAACGGAGCGTTGGTGTCTGCTAGTGCATTGGGAGATATTAGAGTTAATCTAGATTCTAGTAGGAATTTAGATTTGATAGACATTTATTATGTACCTCAATTCAAGAGAAATTTAATTTCAGTTTCTTGTTTAAATAAATTTGAATATTCAGTTACTTTTAATAAATTTTTTATTATTAGTAAAGATGACAAATTTGTTTGCAAAGGTACATTGAAAAATGGTCTATTATATTGACATAGAAATATCTCTCACTTGTTAGACACAGAATTAACGCAACCTAACTATAAAATAGTAAAAATTATCATAAGATGAAACCTACCTATGCCATTTGTGCCTAGGTCATATTAACCTTAATAGGATTAAAAGATTGGTTAGTGATAGACCTTTAAGTGACTTAAAGGTTGATGATCTACCAACTTGTGAATCCTATTTGGAAGGTAAAATGCCCAAAAGGTCGTTCAGGACCAAAGGCACAAGAGCCAATGAATGTTTAGGATTAATGCATACTGATGTATGTGGTCCTATGAGCATTCAAGCTAGAGATGGATATGAGTACTTCATCACTTTCACAGATGATTACTCGAGATTTGGCTATGTATATCTCATGAGACATAAGTCTGATGCTTTTGACATGTTCAAAGCATTTAAAGCTGAAGTGGAAAATCAGCTAGATAAACATATAAAAATCTTGAGATCTGATCGTGGTGGAGAATATCTATTTGGTGAGTTTTAGCAATATCTTGTTGATAATGGAATTATTTCTCAGTTTTTTACACCAGGTACACCTCAATAGAATGGGGTGGCAGAAAGGAGAAATAGAACTCTTTTGAATATGGTTAGGTCTATGTTGAGTTATTCAACACTTCCTATTTCATTTTAGGGATATGCTTTACAAACTGCAATATACATTCTAAACGATGTACCATCTAAGTCGGTTCATCAAACACCGCATGAGTTGTGGACTGGGCGAAAGCCTAGTTTACAACACTTAAGGATATTTGGTTGTCCTACGCATGTGTTAAAAGGAAGGACAAAAAAGATGGAGTCCCATTCGGAAACATACATATTTGTGGGGTATCCAAAAGAAACTAAGGGATATTATTTCTATAGTTCTTCAGATCTTAAAGTATTTGTTTCAACAAATGCTAAATTTCTAGAAAAGGACTATATGAATGATTTTGTACCTAGAAGTAGAATTGTCCTAAATGAGATGTCAGGAGATACAATTCCACAAGAGGTTACACAACCTAGCCCAATTGTAAGTTCCACACCATCACAAAATCAACAACCTACCATTCCTCGTCGTAGTGGGTCAACCCGAGAGATACATCGGTCTGGGAGAATCAGTGGAGAATCCCCCGGACGACGATGATCCCTACACATATAAGGAAGCAATGGAAGATGTTGATTGTCGCCATTGGCAAAAGGCAAGCAATCTGAGATTGAATCTATGTTCAATAACAAAGTCTGGTCTCTTGTAGACTTGCCTAAAGGGATAAAACCCATTGGTTGCAAGTGGGTATACAAGAGGAAAAGAGGATTAGATGGAAAGGTTGAAACCTTTAAAGCTAGACTAGTAGCTAAAGGTTACACACAGAGAGAATGTATCGATTACGAGGAAACCTTCTCTCCTATGGCCATGCTTAAATCCATTAGGATACTCTTATCCATTGCAGCATCTCTAGATCTAGAGATTTGGTAAATAGACGTCAAGACACCTTTCCTTAATAGAAGTCTAGACGAAAGCATCTATATGGTGCAACCAGAAGGATTCATTGAAAAAGGCCAAGTGGAAAAGGTATGCAAGTTTCAAAGATCCATATATGGATTAAAGCAAGCATCCAGATCCTGGAACATAAGGTTCAATCAAGCAGTTAAAGGTTTTGGATTTATTCAGAACCTTGACGAACCCTGTGTTTACAAAAGGATTAAAGGCAACAAGATGGTTTTCCTTATTCTTTATGTTGATGATATACTACTCATCGGAAACGATGTAGGTGTATTGACATCAGTAAAAGAATGGTTAGCAAAACAATTTGATATGAAGGACTTAGGAGAAGCAAGTTATATTCTTGGTATCCAAGTAATAAGGGATAGAAAGAATAGAACAATTGCATTATCCCAAGCTTCATACATAGATAAAATCTTGTCTAGGTTTTCTATGCAAGATTCCGAGAAAGGTATGTTACCTTTCAGACATGGAATCAAACTTTCTAAGGAACAAGTTCCTAAGAATGAGCATGAAGAGCAATTCATGAGTAGGATTCCAAATGCCTCAGCAGTTGGAAGTCTCATGTATGCAACACTCTGCACTAGACTAGATATTTGTTTTGCTGTGGGCATAGTTAGCAGGTTTCAATCGAAACCTGGTCCTGATCACTGGACGGCAGTCAAGCATATTTTCAAGTATCTCAGGAGAACGAGAGATAATATGCTTGTATACTCAGGAGGGGATTTGATTCCCGTTGGGTATATAAATTCTAATTTCCAGTCGGATTCTGACTACTAGAAAATCCATATCAGGATCTGTGTTTACTATTGGAAGAGGAACAGTCATATGGAGGAGTATCAAGCAATCTTGTATTGCTGATTCCAGCATGGAAGCTAAGTATGTTGCTGCATGAGAAGCTACCAAAGAGGTTGTTTGGCTCCGCCTATTCCTGATTGACTTGGAAGTGGTTCCCAGTGCGAATAAGCAGATCACTATCTACTGTGATAATAGTGGAGTAGTGGCTAATTCGAGAGAACCAAGAAGTCATAAGAGAGGAAAACACATTGAAAGGAAGTATCATCTTCTTAGGGAGATTGTGCATAGGGGTGACGTGACGATTACCAAAATCGCGTCAGTAGAAAATCTAGTGTATCCCTACACAAATGCTCTACCACAGAAGAGTTTTGATGGGCACCTAGAGAACATAGGAATGAGAGATATGACACATTTGCTATAGTGCAAGTGGGAGATTGTTAGGATTATGCTTAATAGCAAGAGTGTAATATTGTTTTTGATAATCTTTTCATATTAATAAAGTGATTTCTGATTTAAACAAATTTTATAGCATTTATAGATTGAATATTATAATTGTCAAAAGTAAATAATCATAAGGTCAAAAGACTATGAGAAAAGAAGAATTGTTCGTACATCGGGATATGTATGAGGTAGACACAATTCTTTAGTTAGTCTTGAATAATGTTCACAACTTAAGTTAAAGGTTGGGCACCTTTACCTTGTTAAAGTTGTAGAATTCTTTTGCTAGCATTTGAGTGGGATCAAATGAGTTATGATGAGTCTAAAATCATCGGAGGGTCTTCGAGTAAAAGAATCTAGTGCACTGGGTGCATTGAACTGGATCACAATGAAATACTTTATCTAGAACTGTCAATAGATAATTTTCATTATTAGGACAATCAGAGAGTCTATCTTAATCCTGAGATAAATGATGGACTTATGGTTGCAATGTAGGGAAAAATCGCAGTACACGCAGCGGAAGCGAGACTAAAAATAGATTTAGTAACTTTTAAAATTTTTCCTTTTTATGAACCTTAAACCCTTTAATCAATTAAACATATATATTATCTAACAAAAGAAGAATACCTTTTGTCGCGTGATCCGATTGACTTACGTCGATGGTAATCCGCAAGATCTTCAATCCTAGCACGAACGTGGATCACCTAGGAGCGTGGTCTCCCTTTTCTTTGAATTGCTAACCTGAGAATGGACAAACAAAACTTTTCTTTTCTTTGTTAGTCACAAAAACAATCAAAAGAAGACTAAGATTATTCCGGTCACTTTTGAGTTCTCAATCTAATGATCGAAACTCGCGTGAACCTAAATCGATGTTGTACACACAAGCTTATTGATGAACAAACAATTAGTGTACCATCAAAGAATAATCTATTCATTGTTTTATGTTTTAGTAGAATAATAAACCTTTCTATGAATTGAGAAGAAGAAGAAAATTGTATCTCTAGCACAATGCTTGCCGTGGCCGAATTCTATAATTACACATATATAGGTGGCCAATTTTTCTTTCCTTCTTTCTATTAGGGTTGCCGAAAATACTACACTAAAAGGGACTAGGGTTGCCGCAATACTCAAGCCAAAAAGAGTTTGTATTGCACCCTAATTCCTATTTAGTTTAAGACTTCAAACCCTAATCCAACTCATAGATCTTTTATTCTTTTATTTGACTAAATAAAAAGACTTCTTATTTGATTAAATAAATAAAATTAATTATTTATTTTCTTACCAAACAAGTCTTTTAATTTTAGTATACTACTACCAATAGTATAACTCTAGGAATCATATTTCCTAATCAGAAAAGATTTGTTTCTTAATTAAACAATTAATTAATAAATTAATTAATTCTTATTTAATTAAACAATGAAACAAAATAATATATAGGCTAATATATTAACCCTTGCCGCCCCACTTGTCTAAAATAGGGCCTTATATTATTTTCTCATTTCATTTAATCCATTGGACTTTAAATAAAAAGCCCACATGTGAACCAGACCCATTCTTACTAAAAGAAACAAGCCCACATGCCATTCATTAATATATAAATATAATTGAGCAGCCCATTACTTAAATAATGTGCAAATTATATTCTTAATATATTAAATGCAATTCTAGATGGACCCTTAAATTGGTCCGGTAGAATATATCAAGTGATCCATGCAAGTCCGTGTGGATTGGGGATCTTGGCGGGCTATCTAAATTTAAGTTTCAATAGACATAACCTAATCACAATCAACAAATGATTCACTTAGGTCCGATCCATTAATTTTAACTCATTCCACTAAAGAGCTAAAATTGAACTCTTAAATAAAGATAGAAAAGGAAGATGTTCCTCATTCATACCCTAGACAATCAAGTTGGAGATAGTGTATCCTCGTGATTAATATCAGTAATCGCCAAGAGTTCATAGACCGCCTATAACTCTCCAAGTTACCATATTTACTCATATGACCACGTTTTGAACTTGGATATTTTGACTTGTCCAGAAGCCATGTTTTCAATAGACACTATCGAAAACTCAACGTTGAGATTTAATATCCAATTGCCTCAAAACATCCATATGATGATATTATACTCTCATTTAATAAATGGAGCCACGATGTCTATATCTATAAATGAAGTCCTCTATCGATTAACAAATGAATATCACCAAACTATCGAGGATAGACTATGCGATATAATCGTACTCATTGATAACTCAAATGATACCACTTGCAACCATAAGTCCATCATTTATCTCAGGATTAAGATAGACTCTCCGATTGTCCTGATAATGAAAAGACTATTATCTATTGACGGTTCTAGATAAAGCTTTTCATTGTGATCCAGTTCAATGCACCCAGTGCACTAGATTCTTTTGCTCGAAGACACTCTGATGATTTTAGACTCATCATATCTCATTTGATCCCACTCAAATGCTAGCAAAAGAATTCTACAACTTTAACAAGATAAAGGTGCCCAGCCTTTAACTTAAGTTGTGAACAATATTCAAGACTAACTAAAGAATTGTGTCTACCACATACATATCCAGATGTATGAACAATTCTTCTTTTCTCATAGTCTTTAGACCTTATGATTATTTACTTTGACAATTATAATATTAAACTATAAATGCTATAAGATTTGTTAAACCAGAAATCACTTTATTAATATGAAAAAGATTGTTAATTACAACATTACACTCTTGCTATTGAGCATAATCCTAACATGCAAGTGTTATCATTTGAGTTATCAATGAGTACGATTATATAGCATAGTCTATTCTCGATAGTTTGGTGGTATTCATTTGTTAATCGATAGAGGACTTCATTTATAGATATGGACATCGTGGCTCCATTTATTAAATGAGAGTAGAATAACATCATATGGATGTTTTGAGGTATTGGATATTGAATCTTAACGTTAAGTTTTCGATAGAGTCTATCGAAACATGGCTTCTGGACAAGTCAAAATATCCAAGTTCAAAATGTGGTCATATGAGTAAATATGGTAACTTGGAGAGCTATAGGCGGTCTATGAGCTCTTGGCGATTACTGATATTCTTCACGAGGATACACCATCACTAATAAGATTGTCTAGGGTACGGATGAGAAATATTTACTTATTCTATCTTTATTTAAGAGTTCAATTTTAGCTCTTTAGTGGAATAAGTTAAAATTAATAGATCGGACCTAAGTGAATCATTTGTTGATTGTGATTAGGTTATGTCTATTGAAGCTTAAATTTAGATAGCCCGCCAAGATCCCCAATCCACACGGACTTGCATGGATCACTTGATATATTCTACCGGACCAATTTATGGGTCCATCTAGAATTGTATTTAATATATTAAGAATAGAATTTGCACATTATTTATTTAATGGGCTGATCAATTATATTAATATATTAATGAAAGGCATGTGGACTTGTTTCTTTTAGTAAGAATGGGCCTAGTTCACATGTGGGCCTTTTATTAAGGTCCAATGGATTTAATAAAATAGAAAAACAATATATAGATATATTAATATATATGGCACATGGCCGAGATATATATATGATATTATATTATTTTATTTTTATTATTTGATTAAATGGAAATTAATTAATTGATTAATTAATTATTTAATTAAATATCAAAATCTTTTTCTGACTAGGAAATATGTTTCTTAGTAGTATAATAAATATAAAAGACTTTATTTGGTAAGTAGATAAATAAAAGATTTATTTGTCTAGTCAAATAAGGGAGTCTTTTATTTAGTCACAAATACACTAAAGAGTTGGATTAGGGTTTGGAATTCTAAGGAAGTCTACCTAGGGTTAGGATTTAAGTCAAAAGACAAATCCTACATGGTAAAGGATTTCGGCCACAATATATGAGATATATATGGCAATTGGCCGGATATATATATTGACTTATATATTTAATAAGTGGCATGCAGTATTACATATATATATATATATATATATATATATATATATATATTGACTTATATAGAATATATAATAGCATGTAGAATACATGCAGCAATATATTTGTGATATGCATGGCTACTGGTCGCCTAATATATATAGATATATATGCTTAATAAGGCAAGAAAAGAATTGGTGCACGATATATATATATATATATATATATATTTTGGTGCAAAAAGATTTTTTTTTGGCGACCTAATATATATATATTTTGTGCAAAGAGTATTTGGCGGCTATTATATATATATTCTTTGTATAGAATTCGGCAACCCTAATGTCTTGGTTTTGAGAGTTTTTTCTTTTGCTAGAGAAAAATAGAATTCAATTCTTAGACTAGTGTGATTTTCGGCCAAGAGGAATAGAGAGAAAAGTTTGTTCTTATTTCGATAGTGCACTGGTTACTTTTACATTAAAAGGTTTTGTGCACAATTTCAAATAAGGTTGACGCGAGTTTCGATCTAAAGATTGTGAATTCAAAAGTGATCGGAACATTCTTTGTTGTCTCTTGGAACTTGTTGTGACTAACGAAAAAGAAAAAGTTTTGTTAATCCATCCTCAGGTACACAATTCAAAGAGAAGGGAGACCACGCTCCTAGGTGATTCACGTTCGTGATTGGATTGGAAGATCTTACGGATTACCATCGACGCAATGCCAATCGGATCACGCGACAAAGGTATGATATCTTTAGTATTATATGTTAATTAATTAGAGGGTTAATGTTCAAATTATGGAAAAATTTTAAACTATACTAAACTCTATTTTAGTCTCGCTTCCGCTGCGTGCATATATTATTTTCCCTACACATTTGTCTGTGGATGTGCTGGAGTTGCGTAGTAGTTGTTGATTCCATACTTGTCACACAGCTCCCTGAATTTCTTACCGTCGAATTGGTTTCCATTGTCAGTGATGATGGTGTTTGGTATCTCGAATCTGTATAGGATATTTTTCTTCACAAAGCTTGTAGTGTTTTCTTCTGTTATGTGCACCAATGACTCGGCTTCTACCCATTTTGTAAAGTAATCCACGGCCACAATGGCATGTGTTAACCGCCATAATTGGCAGAGATCAAAAAAGAATTTTCCACTAGCTTACAGAAGAAAGCCGGGATCCAAAGTAGAAGCGAAAAGATGTCCGGGTACCCTGCCTACTAGCTGACGGGCTAGAGAAAGAGCCTTTACCCACCCCGGCCAGGTCCAGAATTCCCGGGACCATGAAAAAGCACTAGGAAGCCAAAAAACTAAGTGGAGGCCTGAGAGACACAACCTTCACCAGATCTTGGCACCCAACTACCCCGGATGCCCCGATACCCGAGTATCCTGGTACCCCGCTACTTGAAACCTCGATATCCGTGAACATCGCTATTAAAGGAGCGTGAGAGACGCAGGGTACCCGGGGTACCCCGACCAGCGAAACACGTGACATACACATGGCAAGACATATACCAAGATCCCAGTAGACCGACACCGTTGAAGCAAGAGGGGGCCACCCCGAAGAATAGACTACATATAAAAATAGACATTAAACGTCACCGTTCAAGATAAAAACTCAAGCTACAACGCAACATTCATTCCCGCCAATTTAGTGTCCTATTTTAAATAGGAGACAACTCATTTGGGAACCGAAAAAGAAGGAATCACCAGATCTTTTGGGATCAATTTCCCGATGAATTTGTCGGACTCCACAGGAAGACCCGTGTATCACTGAAACCCTAGACCGAGGTTCTAGGAGTGCTCAGCAAGAAAGCGGGCCTATGTATATTAATGATATGTTCATAGGAAAGGGGATCGAAACCCTAATTCACTTTTTCTACTTATCGACAGGCACGAAAAGCTCCATCTCCATCGTTCTCCTTTAGGCTTTATTCTCTTCCATGCTGTAATACTGATAGTTCAAATACCGAGTTGTAAGAGATCGTATTTCAAATCCACATATATATATATAAACTGCTTTTCAGCTTTCATACATCCACCGTATAATAAACTCGTCCATCCCATTACTTGTATTCATCATAACATCGGATTCATGATACCCAGCGGGATACCAGGCTACTAAGTATCTCGCCGGCCCCAGTCAATCCTGATCCGGATCCGTAACATACATGCAATATCTCGCCTAGCAGATTCCAATGAACCAGCGAAATATCGGGGTATAGAGTATCCCGTTAGCCCAGGTCTAATTAGATCTAGGTCCATCACATACCGCTAATTCTAAATTGCATCCCGGTTACAATTTTAGGTTAACACTTTGGCTCCGTCTGTGGGGAATAACCCCCCACCATTAATAAACTTTCAAGTTCAACTTAGAAGAAAATAGAAGATGAGGCTCCGATCCTCCCAAGGGCAGCCCACGAACTCAGGACCCCATTCCCTAGCTTCTACCCAGAGAAATCAAGGGAAAAAGAAGGGAACCAGAAGCCAGATCCTGGTACCAGTCCCGCCGCCTAATCCTGGATCAGCACCATAGGACCCCACGGTCCCGGAAGTGACTCGGGAGGCCATAGAGCAACATGCTGCTGCCTATGTGGAGAGCGTCCACCTTCGGATGATCGCCCAAGGGATACCCTTTGAAGCACCCAGATTGGCAGAAGGAGTAGGACCAAGTACCCGGGCACCGGTGTTTGACAGACTCAGGCCGCCTTTACCAACACAGAATCATCCCGAAGATCTTAGACATCGATTGGCAAGATTAGCTACCGATATCCCACCAAGAAGGGCCCAGTCAACAACAAGGCCGGCGGTAAGGAAAAGGAATCCCCAGCCTAACATTGGTGGCAGTACTGGATCCAGGAGGGACCAGCGGGGTACCTATCAGCGGGAAGGGGAGCGTAAGGAACCTGATGTAGGATCAGAAACCTCGGACAATGAAGACTTGGTGGCACGATCCGGGCATAATGGATCCAAATGCCTTGAGGATCAGATGGCTAAGATGGCGAAGGAGCTCGAGGAATTAAAGAAAGGAAAGCAACGGGGTACTCGGAAGAACCCCTTGAGGGAGATGAACGCGCCATTTTCCAGGAGGATTCGAGAAGCCGAGTTGCCCCCCAAATTCAAAATGCCCACTGAAAAGTATTCTGGATCGGAGGATCCCGTGAGTCACATGGAGAGCTTTGTCCACTAGATGGAAATCCAAAACGTTACCCGGTCAGCTATGTGCAGGATGTTCCCTTGAACACTGACTGACTATGCCAAGACTTGGTTCAGAAATTTGCCCCGAGGAAGTGTAGATTCATTCACAAAGCTCACTACCGACTTTTGTGCTCAATTCCAAGGAATCAAGCCTCGCCCCAAAGATCTCGTCCTTCTGCAATATGTGATCCAGGAATGGGGTGAGACACTGAGATCTTACTTAGAAACGTTCCACAAGGATGTGATCCAGATGAGAGTATTCGCCGAAAAGGAAACCCTCGCTAACTTCAGAAGAAACTTGTGGGCTGGCAGGTTATTCCGATCGTTTGCCAAGCACCCACCTGAGACATACCAGGAGGCCTATGATAGGGCGCTAGAACAGGTGGATATAGATGAGTAGCTTCGAATTAAAGTTGAACACGATGAAGCCTGGACGTCTAAGCGGTCTAAGAAGGAATCTCCTAAGTCGGCACCTACGAAGAGAGTCCATAACCCTCCTCTGAATCGATCGACGTACAGGCCGCCGCCTCCTCAATACCGGGAAAGATACCCTACAAGAAGGACTCCACCCCGAGCAACTCCTCCGCTAAGAGAGGTAGCCCGCATATCAATGGAGGAAGACTGGTATAACCATTACACTCCTCTCAATGCCTCTCAGGAAACCATATACCTAGCCATCCGCGATAAGGGCTTGCTCAGAAAGCCCGATCCAATAAAAGTCCCCGCTGATCAAAGAAATCGTTACAAGTATTGCGACTTTCATGAGGATATCTGGCACAACACATCTGAGTGCTATAGCCTCCGCAACCAGATTGAGAGTTTGGTAAGAGGAGGACTTTTAACGGAATTCTTGCAACAAGTACGGGACAACATTAAAATGGGAAAGGAAGTATAAAAGGAGATGTGGGATGCAAAAGAAAGGAGGAAAGACGAAGGAAAGGATTTGATGCAACAGATCCATGTCATCCGTACCATCAGTGGAGGACCAACTCTGGCTGGGACGTCCAACAATTCAAGAAAGAATCACGCTAGGAAGATCCCGAAACTCGCCACTGGCCAGGATGTCTTCCGGGTATCTCGGGAATCACGGGAATACCCGCGGTCCGCTCAGATTATTTTCACCGAGGATGATGCCTACAACACAGTGCAACCCCATGACGATCCAATGGTGATCACGTTTCAGATTGCTAATTGTCAGGTCCACCGCATCCTTGTAGACACCGGGAGTAGTGTAGACATTCTATTTAAAGGAGCACTAGAGAAGCTCAACCTGAAGAATCCCTGTTACAACAGCTGCACTACACCTTTATACGGATTTATAGGGGACTCCGTGATGCCAGTAGGAACACACATCTTGCCTGTGATAGTCGGAGAAGCCCCCCTCCAACAGAACATCATGACTGAGTTCATCGTGGTAGACACCCCATCCACTTATAATGCAATCTTGGGAAGACCATTTTTATCAGGCATCAAGGGAGTCTTGTCCATTTATCACAATGTCCTGAAGTTTCCGGTTGGGACCGAGGTAGGAAAAGTCAGGGGAGACCAGCAGACAGCCCGCACATGTTATGCAGTGTCTGCTAACCCTGCTGCGTTGACTGCTAACCCTGCTGCATTGACAAGGCAGTATGCCCCGTGTCATCTATAAATCGGGTCTCGAGGAGGCATAGATGGAAAGCACAGAACAGTTTGGAAATAAAGGAGAGTACCCAGTGTGTTACCTCAGGAAGAAGGGTCATTCTAGGAGGACTTAGTCTCAAGACTTTAAGAAGGATGTTAGCTCGATTGGTGTATTTCTGATGTGTACACCCCGACCTTTTTTCTGCTTTGTACCTGCTTTTGAGAAAATCAATAAAGTCAGTTTTAGTATTCCTAATTTCGACTAAGCAAGTCTTCATCGTTCAATTTCACCTCGAGACCAGGAAAAGCCATATGGCGTTCCTGTTGCCTTGGTCGGGGTATACCCTCCTCTAGGAAGGACCTGGTGCTCAAATGCATAAGGGGTGTAGTCACTCGCCAGGATCTATCTCATCAAGACCAGGAGAACCTATATGGGCCTCCTGAAGCCTCGGACGGGGAATACCCCCCTCCAGGATGAACCTGGTGTCAAAGTAGCCCTCATCAAGACCAGGAGAACCTATATGGGCCTCCTAAAGCCTCGGATGGGGAATACCCCCCTCCAGGATGAACCTGGTGTCAAAGTAGCCATAGCTGCTTGCCAGGACAATTCACCAAGAAGCTAAGATGCTCCATCTGGATACCCGACATCTTTCTACATCGTACTACCACTTCTCCTTGCTGCATTTAAAGGTCTGAGTTGAAACGGCTTTAGTTGCCGCTCAGAAACAAGGCATCAGGAAACTAGGCCATTACACCTGGGAGCTAGATGTTTCACCCTGATAGGTGACTAAGATGAAGCCATCACCAGGATTCTCAGCAAAAAATTTAGCAGAGTTAAAAGAGCAATGGTCAGACATGATATCTAATAGCCGATTTCTGCTAAGAGAGATTATTAACTAAGGATTGTATTCAAGACAAACTGAAGACCTACCGTCCACCAACAAGTTAAGATGGAAGCTAAAACTATAAAGGAATCAGGATAATCTTTACTTGGATCACGTTCAAACATACAAGCACCATTCTGAGGCAAGGCATAAGTTCAACAAGCAAGCGTATTATGAGGGTAAAAGAGAATGATCGCAAGATTGGAAGGAGTTCATTAACTTAGGTAGGGTGCCCACCCCCCATTTCTTGGCTACAAACAGTTACAAAAATAAATTCCGAAAAAGAAAAAAAAAAAAAGCAAAATCATATATCATCCCCCCCTCCTGCATGCTTTTCCTGTCGGGATTCCACCGCCTGTTCCCCTTTTGCCTGCCTTTCTTCAAGTGAGCTGGTCGCGGCAGGAGAGCCTGCCACATTTGAGCGTTGAACAGAAGCCTGCCCAACATCTTCTCGAATGGAAGAAGAATCCTGAGATTCCCCCTCAACATTTTCTCCAGATCCGGCAATAGGAGGGAGAGAAGATGGATTCGGGATAGAGACATCCTTTGAGGGACCCCCTTGGTCAGGGCCAACATCTGAAAGGGCTGCGGCCTTAGCCATAATGTGGTCCCGATCCCAGCCAAAAGGAGTCATCAAGTCGAAAGGAGGTGGGAAGGCCTTGGCAACCTCGTAAGAGGTAGTAAAATATCCATCCGTGAAGGAAGAATCCAGTCGGGATTCTAAGATCTTCACGGATCCCCGCAGGAATCGGTTCTCATCTGACAGGACCGCCATCTCCGCCCTGACGGACTCCCTCCCAGCCTTACGCCGGGTGGAAACGATAGTTTCCGTGTCATAAGCACGCTGCATCCTTTCCAACTCCACCAGAGCAGCCTGCCTCCCAGATTCAGACTCAGTTGCAGATTGGACCAGGGCAGTGACATTTTCTTCAGACCAGGCTAGATCAGCGCGGGCTTCTTCCAAATTGGCCTGAAGCGCCAAATTGGCCTCCTTCAAAGTTGCCACCTGTTGCCCCATAGCTAAGGTAAACTTGAAGCCCTAAAAAAAAAATATATATATATATATACATAAGAAAATATGTAATAATAAACATAGAGAGAGAGAATGGAGGAAGGATGATTGGTAAAGCACGATCACTCACCCGGTTCAATGACAGATGTCCTCAGATACCTCTCTAGCCAGGCTCCTTCGAAGGAATCACAGGAGGGGTACTTCATGTTAATATAACCCCGCTTCTGGATCCTTGTTAGAATCCCCTTGGACTCAGGAGACAACTCCTCTGAAATCCATTTGTCTCTGGGAGAGAACTGGGTAGGAACGGAATATTCGGTCCTCCCGATGTGCACTGAGCGGCCCCATTCCCCTTCGACTACTATCCATTCATCCTTCCAGGGGGATTATATTTCACGTTTGCCTCAGGTACGACGAACTTCATTTTATTACTGGGTCTAAAATAAAACTGACCCCGGGGTGATAGGTTGGCTACCTGGTAGATGTAGCAGATCTCGTCGATGCCCGCTTCCCTCTGAATGTTGTCCCTCTCACATTGCTCTCTCCAGAGCACCAAGAACCCCGTCAAGTTCTTCCAGAACCCGGGAGAAATCTGGAGTGGGGCTAGTTCCAAAGCTACAAGTATTCGGCGGAGGGAAGGGTGAAGTGGAAGTCGGACCCCGCATACAAAGGAGGCTACATGGATCAGCAGACGACCTTCAGAAGGGGTGTAAACGTCATAACCCCGATGAGGGAGAGACATTGAGAGGTAGTCCGGTATCCTAAAGGTCCTCCTCAATCGGGTAAGAGTTTCGGATGTACAGACCGAGTCCGGGATAATCCGACCGTCGCGGAAGGAGGACAATGGGCCTATGTGAACCCCAGTTAGACCGATAGTCTAGGCATTCCCCTCATCTGCCTTGATTTCAGCCTTATCGTCGTCTTCATCAGCGATTCGGGCTGGGTCTTCGCGCCCAGTGCCAGAACCCGACCCGATTATTTGATTCTTGCTAAGACGACGGTGTTTTAGCGGAGTATTGTCATCGACGACGTTGCCCTCGTCCTGACCTCGTTTCAGCTCTTTAGACGTCAGGGAATCATCACCTGATCCCGTTTGTCCTGTATCAAGCATCTCGTCAATGCTGTCAGGAAGATTCAGAGAAGAAGGTGGAGGATTAGCCAAGACCGCTGGGCTATCTTCTGGGATGACCGATGTAGAAGCTGGTTTGTTGGAAGGTGAGGCCATTTGATTAAGAGAAGGAAAGCAAAGAGGATTCTTAGAGGAGAAAGAAGAAGAAACAGAAGCTCTGAAAGGTTCAAATAAGCGTGAGCGTGTGAGGGAAGATGGAAGGGTGCATTTATAGGCAAAGACGGGCTGATATCGAGGTAGAGGGAGAGACGGAGTCGGAGTCGGAGATGAATCATGACAGTTTCAAGGGAATCGCGCCAAAAACGGCCAATTTAAAACCTGAAGACAGACGTTATCTGACACGTGGGTCGAGCATTAAATGCAATTAAATCCAAGAAAGATACTCTCATCAATTGTGGAAGCCAACCAGACAAGATTAGACAAGCGAACAAGACGGAAAATCCTTTGAGTGGATAAGGGAATCCTGACTCCAACCTCAGCAAGACACCGGTGTTCAAGTCAGGGGGGACTTCTATTAACCGCCATAATTGGCAGGGATCAAAAAAGAATTTTCCATTAGTTTACAGAAGAAAGCCGGGATCCAAAGTCGAAGCGAAAAGATGTCCGGGTACCCCGCCTGCTAGCTGACGGGCTAGAGAAAGAGCCTTTACCCACCCCGGCCAGGTTCAGAATTCCCGGGACCATGAAAAAGCACTAGGAAGCCAAAAAACTAAGTAGGGGCCTGAGAGACACAACCATCACCAGATCCTGGCGCCCAACTACCCCGGATACCCCGATACCCGAGTATCCTGGTACCCCGCTACTTGAAACCCCGATATCTGCGAACATCGCTATTAAAGGAGCGTGAGAGACGCAGGGTACCCGGGGTACCCCGACCAGCGAAACACGTGACATACATATGGCAAGACATATACCAGGATCCCAGTAGACCGACCCCGTTGAAGCAGGAGGGGGGCACCCCAAACAATATACTACATATAAAAATAGACATTAAACATCACCGTTCAAGATAAAAACTCAAGCTACAACGCGACATTCATTCCCGCCAATTTAGTGTCCTATTTTAAATAGGAGACAACTCATTTGGGAACCGAAAAAGAAGGAATCACCAGATCTTTTGGGATCAATTTCCCGACGAATTTGTCGGACTCCACAGGAAGACACGTGTATCACTGAAACCCTATATCGAGGTTCTATGAGTGCTCAGCAAGAAAGCGGGCCTATATATATTAATCATATGTTCATAGGAAACGGGATCGAAACCCTAATTCACTTTTTCTACTTATCGACAGGCACGAAAAGCTCCATCTCCATCGTTCTCCTTTAGGCTTTATTCTCTTCCATGCTATAATACTGATAGTTCAAATACCAAGTTGTAAGAGATCGTATTTCAAATCCACATATATATATATATATATATATAAACTGCTTTTCAGCTTTCATGCATCCACCGTATAATAAACTCGTCCATCCCATTACTTGTATTCATCATAATATCGGATTCATGATACCCAGCGGGATACCAGGCTACTAAGTATCTCACCGGCCCCAGTCAATCCCAATCCAGATCCGTAACATACATGCAATATCTCGCCTAGCAGATTCCAGCGAACCAGTAAAATATCAAGGTATAGAGTATCCTGCTAGCCCAGGTCTAATTAGATTCGGGTCCATCACATACCGCTAATTCTAAATTGCACCCCGATGACAATTTTGGGTTAACAGCATGTTTTGCTCCTCCGGGTGCCACTTGCATTGGGCCGATCAAGTCAATTCCCCATATGGCGAATGGCCAAGGCGAGGTGATGCTCTGCAAGAGTTCAGGTGGTTGGCGAATGTTGTTTGCAATTCTTTGACATGCCTCACACCTTGCTGCTATCCTTTTTGCATCGGCGAACAATGTTGGCCAGTAAAACCCTGTCTTAACGTTTTGTGGGCTAGATTGACACCCCCAGCATGGTTCCCACAATTTCCACTATGTATGCTTTTTAAGATCCCTTCTGCTTCTTCAGGTCCAACACATCTCTGCAACGCCCTTGAGTATCCCCTCTTGTACAGTTCTCCATTGAGGACTGAATATCTTGTAGCCCCGTACTTTAGTCGTTTTACCTCCAATGGATCACTTGGGAGTACATCATTGACGAGGTACTCTCTGATTGGTTTTATCCAGCTGTCTGTCTCGCCGAAGACTGCCCCAACTTCCTTTGTTCTGATTATACTTGGCTGCAGTAGGTGGATCATGGGAATAGTTCTGGGCCAGAGGTTGATTGCGGCGGATGCCAATTTGGCTAAGGCGTCAGCCTGCTCATTTTCTTCTCTGGGAATCTGGGTAATCCTGTACTTTTTAAATCTTCCCTGCAGCTCCCTTGCTAATTTCAGGTAAGCGATCATGTTTTCGTCTCTCGCCTGGTATTCATCTAGTACTTGATTAACAATGACTTGAGAGTCGCTAAAAATTTCCACCTCATCGGCTTCTAGAACCGTGCAAACTCTTAGTCCTGCTATGAGTGCTTCATACTCAGCTTGGTTGTTAGTAGCTTTGAAGTCAAAACGCAAGGCACATTCGACTGAATCTCCTTCCGAGGTTGATACCACTACCCCTGCCCTGCTGCCATGCGTGTTTGACGACTCGTCGACGCGGAGTAACCACTTGAATGTTTTCTTAGTTTGTTCCGCCATCATCCTTGCTACTTCCATGTTTGGTTCGGTGAATTTTACCACAAAATCTGCCACTGCTTGGCCCTTGATTGCTGTCCTTGGGAGATATTCTACATCAAACTCACTTAATTCGATCGCCCACTTGGTTAGTCTACCGGATACGTCTGGCTTCTGCAAAATCAGTTTCAATGGGCAGTTGGTGTATACTCCGATTTTATGAGCCTAGAAATATGGCCTTAACTTCCTCGCCGCTGTTATTAGGGTGAGTGCCATCTTCTTGGCTGGCGAGTATCTTGTCTCGGCTGGTAACAGAGCTTTGCTAGTGTAGTATATCAATTTTTGAACCCTCTCTTCCTGTCTCACCAGTACAGAACTTGTAGCTGCTTCAGAGACAGATAGATAGATACATGTATAGTGTTTCTCCAGCTACTAGTTTTGACAGCAGTGGTGCTCGCCCAAGGTATTCTTTCAGGGCTTGAAAGGCCTTCTCACAATCTTCATTCCACTCGACCCCTTTGCCTTTCTTGAGAGCTTTAAAGTATGGTAGGCATCGGTCTGTTGATTTTGCTATGAACCTGTTTAATGATGCCAAGCACCCTGTGAGTCTTTGGACGTCCTTTAGGGTCTTGGGGGAAACCATTTAAGCCAATGCTTGGATCTTGTCAGGGTTCACCTCTATTCCTCTCTGATGCACTTGATATCCGAGGAACGTTCCAGACGGTACGTCGAATACACATTTTGCGGGGTTTAGCTTCATTCCGTATTTAGTTAGCACATCGAATGTCTCTCTCAGGTCATCTAGATGCTTGTCAGCTGTGATGCTCTTCGTTAGCATGTCGTCAACATATACCTTCATATTCTTCCCTATTTGTCTGGCGAACATTTTGTTGACTAGGCGCTGGTAAGTCGCTCCAGCATTTTTTAGGCCGAATGGCATGACTGTATAGCAGTATAACCCTTGATCCATGGTGAATGCTGTTTTCTCTTCGTCTGGCTTGTGCATCTTGATTTGGTTATATCCTGAGTACGCATCCATGAAGCTCAAAGTCTCGTGTCCGGCTGTTGCATCGACTAACTGGTCGATTCTTGGTAGTGGGAAGCTATCCTTGGGACAAGCCTTGTTCAGATCGGTGAAGTCTACACATATCCTATACTGATTGTTCTTCTTTTTTATGAGGACTACGTTCGCCACCCATTCCGGATATTTAACCTCTCTGATTGATTCGGCGGCGAGCAATTTAGACACTTCTTCTTTTATTGCTGCGCTTCTCTCCGGGTTAAAGCTTCTCCTTTTCTGTACCACCAGTTTGCTTTTTTCGTCTACGACCAGGTTATGCGAGATCATGCTTCTACTAATTCCTAGCATGTCTTCATGGCTCCATGCGAAAATTTCCTTGTACTCTATCAACAAGTTCGATACATCTCTCTTGACTTGTTCGGCCAGCCTTGCACCAATCTTGACTGTTTTATTAGGTTCCATCTTGTCTAGAACAATAGACTCAGTGGGCTCTTCTTTTTCTCTGCTCGCCTTATCCCTCGGATCCAATTCAAAAGTTTCTAGATTTTCTTCTTGCATTTCCTTATTTACCTCGACTATGCTTAAGGTTTCCACTCCTGTCTTGTCTTTGAAAATTGAGAGGTTAGCGCAGCAGACCATCTCCTGTGACCCTTTTAATTCCCCAACCCCGAACTCTGTAAAAAAAATTTACTTTCAGTGCGTGGGTTGAAGTGACTACTCGGGCTTTGTTGAGGAATGGTCGGCCGAGTAAAGCATTATACGGCCAGTTGTGAATGTCGACCATGACAAAATCCAATAGGATCGTTCGCTGACACGGTGCTGTCCCAAACCTCACCGGTAGCTTCACGGTCCCCAACGATCTCACTTCTACGCCCCCGAAACCTTTCAATGGCATATGGAAGGGCTCCAGATCTTTCCTGTCCAGTCACAGCTCATCGTATACTCTGGCACTCAAAATGTCGGCTGAACTCCCATTGTCTATCATTACTTAGAGAACATCCCTGTGTGCTATCTAAACCCCCACTACAATTGCATCATTGGGCTTGGCATCAATCCCGTTTGAGTCTTCTGCTGTAAATGTTATGGGGTCATGTCCTTCTCTTCCTTTCTTAGGGTTTCTATGCACAGAGTTTATCCCCATATTTTTGTTCTCGTACATTACTTCTCAGACTTCTGACATCCTCGGTTGCTTCTGCCGGTATGGGGCCCACCAAAATGGTGTTTATTATAGCGCTGGGGCTATTTCTTCTTGGGCTTTTCCTTTCTTGCCCACTTCCTTGGCGGTTATCTTGGTGACCGCCATGCTTGTCTCCTTTCAGAGTAAAATCTTTTAGGTGCCCCTCTCTAATTAAGCTCTCAATATGGTCACGCAGCTGGAAGCATTTTGAAGTGTCATGCCCATGATCTTTGTGAAATCGGTAGTATTTGGTTGTGTCTCTTCGGGCATTAGATGACTGTTGCCAAGGATACTTGGCGAGTTCCTTGTCCTTTACTACAGAAAGTATCTCCTCCTGATCACCTGTTAGAGGGGTGTAGTGGCTATACCTTCCCCGGAACCTACTAGTTTGGTTGTTTCCTCTGTTTTCCCTAGGTTGCCCCTTTTAGTTCTTTTCATCTTTCTGACGATCACGCGACTGCGTTTTCTTGTCATCTTTGTGCTCTGATTTTGAGTCGGGCTTGTGGCCATGCACGTAGCTACCCTCTTGTGCTACTTTTTATTCCTTCGCCAGTGCATAGTCACCAGCTATTTCCATCATCTCTTCATAAGTTTTTGGCTGATCTCTGCGTAGGTCAAAAGACAGTCGACCACTTTGTAACCCATTGGTGAAGGCGGCGATGACAGCTACATCACTGGCGTCTTCGATTTGAGCGACCTCCTTTCCGAATCTTGCTAGATATTTCTTGATTGACTCATTACGTTTTTGCTTCAGGTTTGATAGATGGGCAAGCGATTTTTTTCTCTGCACACTTCCCATGAACTGTCTTATGAATGCTTTACTGAGGCTCGAAAAACTGTTAATGCTCCCGGGCGGGAGTTGCCCGAACCACCTGGAGGCGAGGCCACCGAATGTTTGAGGGAACGTTAGGCACAGCAGTCCATCGTTGGATGAATATTGGGCCATGACATTGCGGAATCAGTGGACATGCTCTTTAGGATCTCTGTTTTCCTTATACTGCTCGATGGTTGGCATTATGAATCTATTTGGAAATTTGGTGCAAGCAATATATTCAACGAATGGGCTGTTTGACTCATCATCCGAAGATATGTTGTGGCCATATCTCCGTGCCATCGCTGAAACCTTCCTCGACAGTTCTTGTAAAGTAACATCTCACTGACCAGTTGGCTCTCCTGCTGGATCAAGTCTGCTCTTGATTGTCATTCTTCCATAATCGTCTCTATCACCTGGGCTCCTGTTTCGCCGTGCTCTTTTTGATCGTAATTCTCTTCTCGGCCGGGGACTCTTGTCTTCAGACGAGATAGAACGGTGTCTCCACCGGCTTCTTTGGTATGTGTCATTGGAATTAGCCCCATGTATTCGCCCCTGGTCTCGCCCCTCCATGGATTCTTCATTCAACATGCCTTTTCCCTTTTTTTGTTTTCTTCCTTCGAAACTCTTAGGGTGGTCCTGGGGAGTCTCTTCAATGGATGGTCTTGTTTGAGCATCGGAGGTTGCAATATGAACTTCCGACCGTAGTCTCCCAGACGGTTGGATTCCAGGAGTGGTTAATTCATAGGGAGAAGAGACTCTCAGGCCTATGGGAAGCGAAAGCCCTATTTTGCCTGCCTCACTGATTAAGTTTATCAACGCAGTTTGGAAGTGCCACAGAGTTTCTGGGTCGGTTGTCCTAGTTCCTGGTGTTGCTATCTGATCGGTTCATTTCTATACATGTTTTAGGCCCCGATTTCCTATTATTTATGATTTGTTCTCGAGTGAATTAGGGTGTTTAATATGTTTGTTGAGCTTGTGTAGGTAACATTCCATAAAAGTGGTGTTGAATCTTATTTTGGAAGAAAAGAAGTCAAAAGATGGAGAAAAGGAGCAAATTGGAAGAAACAATGAAAAGATGATTTTCGGCCAGTGCAGAATGGAAACGTTGCGGGCCTCATATCTCTCAGCTCCGATTGAATTGTGTGTCCTACCACCTATGGATTGAAAGCCCCGGAAGTCTAGTTTCTGGTTCACTTTTCAGATCGCAATTCCGATATTCCTAGAAGAAGTTATGACTGATTTAGTAACCAAAGGTCAGAGCTGAAAAGAATTACCGCGGCCCAGACCGCCCACCGTGCAACTTGCCTAGGGAGCGGTCTAGGCAGCGACCCAAAGCAGAACATTTCCGCTTGACGTGCAGCTGCCGAGGCAACATGCCTCCGGAGCGACCCAATGAGCGGAATTACGTATTTTTGGCGGATTTCAACTCCGAATTGGTCCAGAACTGTTCCAAAACTTCCCAAATCAAATCCTAATAACTTTAGAAGATCAAGACATGTTTGGGAAACTTCCTAAACTCAAATTAGGAGTCAATCATCAAGATAGGAAATCCAAGTTAGGAAAGAATTCTCATTCCTTGTTTCATTCTACTTTCCCACTTGGTGTATTTTCTAAACCTAAGAAGAATTGGGGGTTCACAAGGAAAAGTCACCTATAAATATTTCATATTCTTTTCAATTCAAGGAGACAGCCAAGAGACAGCCAAGGGAGGTTCCAATCCACAGAATGGGGCCGTCCCCCATCACTCCGACCACCACACACATGGGTTTTCTCTACATCTCTTCTATGTTTTTATCTTCTCCATTGATGTGTAACTAAACCTCTAACTAGGGGATTGATTTAACCGATTTTGGATAACTCTATGTGAACAATTAGTCTACCTTTTGTTAATCAATTAGGTTTCGTTTTGTTTATTGAATTAATTGCTCTACTCTACTCTCTCTGATTATGTTGTGACCGCAAGTGATTTGAGTTTGTGGCTTAGTTTATCCATGAGATTAGGGTTTAGATGTGGATGACCGTTCCATTTAAATCTGAATCAAAAGCTTAATAAACAAGAAAATTGATGTATGCATGACCGTGCTATGTTAATTTGACTTAGAGTTTTGTGTAAAATATGGGTTTTGACAATTGCTCATTACATGACCGTGTGTGAGTAATAGGAAGAACCCTAGATCATTATTCCGTATTCGTTGCATGACCGTGTGCGAGTATTGGAAAGGATCTTTGAACCTAATTGAATTATCTTGAAAACAAGCCCGTAAACTAGATTGAAGTGTTTAACGAGACTAAGTGTGAGCATTGAGTGTCTAAGAAAGGTGCATCGATTCCCTAGTACTTCTCTCCATATATTCATCCCTTGTGTGATCTTTGATTTAATTTGATTTTAGTCTTTTAGTTTAGATTCTCTTAATTTAGGTTAAGTTTAGATTAAACAAACTTCCAAAGCAAAGCATTATGCAATTTAGTCTTTTCGCATTTAGAGTAATCCTTGCTAGATTATTTAGCTTTGACCGATAGAATCGCCGATCCCAGTGAACGAACTTTCTTAGTAAATTGAACACAGATTTTACTGCATCAATTTTGGACAAGTTTGGGTCTGCAAGGACAAATTGGACCATCACTGATGGGAAGAACGCCCCTGATATGAAAGAGTGTCTTAAACTCCTTGATACAAATGGTGGTAGTACGAGCGGAGAGGTCGCTCAGTTGAAAGTCTTTGTGCCTTCAGAGCCGTAGTGCTCTCACACGTCTTGCCTAGACATTAAATAAAGCGCTTGGTGGGAGGCAACCCACCTAGGTAATTTCTTTTTAGTTTTTAGTTTTTAGTTTTTAGTTTTCTAGTTTTTTGTTTTGTGTGTTGAGTTCATACATGCCATGCTTTTTCTTTATTCGTTGTCCATGCTTTTAATGTTATAAAAACATTGAGGACAATGTTTAGATTAGGTTTGGGGGTGTGAATTCGTGTTTGTTTGATTTTTTTCGATTCATTGATAAATCTGCGAAAAAGTGTCCTGTTTTGAAAATTTTAAGGAAAACGTTTTGTTAAAACTGTATTGATTGGTGAGGAAATAAATTTTTCCGTCCATGTTGGGTTCTTCGTTTTTTCGATGCGAATCCAACGGTATAAAGAATGAAAAATTCTGGGCAGTGGTTAAAAAGTTATGAATGTTTCTTCGACCAAAGGTCATGGGCAATGCCCTGTTGTTGCGAAACAGTGCGTGCACTGTCTTCGTCGTCTGTTCTCTCACTTTTCCAATGCGAATTTTGAAATATGTTCTACATGAAACGTGTGTGTTTGCATGTCTATTATCTTGTGCTAAAATTTGGTTAACTTTTGTTGAGTCATATTAGAGATATACGTTAAAGAACAGACGTAGGTCGATTTCGGAAGTCATCAGTTTTTGAATGTTTTGTCCTCCGTGTTGAGATGCTTCTTTTGTGTGCTTTAAGAGCCATAATATATGCTTTATTCACTGGGTTTAAACTAACTTCTTGCCACTTAGAGTATTGCATTGCATTTTTCAAAATTTATGACATGCTCTTGATGTGATAGTGGATATGATGCATAGTTGGATTGCCATGATTAATAGTGGAGACTACCCTTGTGAGTTCACTAAGCCAAAAAGCGTACATAAATGACATATATGAGGGATTATTTTGTTTCTAATCTTTAAACACTCAGTAGGTTCTTAGCATTAGATTCGATCTCTATAGGTTGTACATTGAGCATTAAAGAACAATTCTCATAAAAAGATATAACATGTGGACTTTGCTCTTGATTTGGTTGAACCTTTAGAAGTGATATAGGCAATGTGTGCTTGAACTCACTTAAAAGGCCTTAAATATTTCCTACCTTATGTGTGTGCTCCATAGCCCTGTTTGAAGCCAAACACAATAAGCCTTTTTCTTTCATCACCCACATTAACTTAACCCCAATAAGCCATAATTTAGCCATACCATATAGCTTGGGATCATATAGAGGAAGTGATGAAGATGATTGAAGGGAGTTCGAAATCTGCGACTCGTGATGTACATGTACCAAGAAAAAGAAAAAAAAACAAGAGAACAAACACCAAAGTGGTGTCAAGAAGAAATAGATGGAAAAGTTATTATATTAAAAAGAAGAAGAAAAAAAATGAGATGATGAATCAAATAGAGCTTTACAAGGAAGTGATGAGGAATCAAAGTCAACTCAAGAAGGAGAATGAACGAAAATTGTTTAAGAAGCCTAGATGCAAGTGGAATGAAGAATTCGAAGAAATTCGGCCGAGTATGAAGATTGCCGAAGAATTTCTCGATATGATCCTAGGTTTGTTTGCTATCCTTTTCCCGTTCTTTCTTAGCCTTCACCCAATGGCCCCGTTACAACCAAAGAAAAGACCTAATTAATCTTTTGGGGATGCCAGCTCGAGAGTAAGGTAAACATGTGCTCTATCTTGTTCTTAATGTTTGATTCTTTTCATGAGATCTTTTGCATACAAATCAAGCGTTCTTTCAATGATATATTCATATGCGATTATAATTTGAAAATTCTTGTGCATAACTTCTTTCGCATATGCTTGATGAGTGTATTTGCCTAGGTTCTGTGTGAAATATGAGCGATATCTTGTGAGGCTTAGAGTCGAGGCGAATTATATCTATGGCATTTGGCGAATGTGTTTTTGAAGCTAGAATGTCTTGAGCTTGGGCTTTTCATTAAAAATTGAGCAATGCTTTCAAATTTGTGACTTAACTTTAGTCTTTACCTATTGGCTCTAGCATGCATTGGCTTGAAAGGTACATGTGAATTTGCATCTTGATTATTTGACTTTTCGCAGAAATATGTTTGTGGGTAGCATAGCTATAAACCCTCAAGAGACAACACTCCTCCTACTAGGGACACCTAGAGGTTTAAAGGCTTGTAGCATACGCTCAATGCTATCGTGTTCCCTACGAAAGTGGCCTAGCTTAGATTTAATTTGTTTTTAGATTTTTAGTTTTTGTTTTTAGTTTTGTTTTGCTCGAGGACTAGCAAAAGATAGGTTTGGGGGTATTTGATCGATTTATTTCTATACATGTTTTAGGCCCCGATTTCCTATTATTTATGCTTCGTTCTCGAGTGAATTAGGTGGTTTAATGTGTTTGTTGAGCATTGCATAGGTAACATTCCATAAAAGTGGTGTTGAATCTTATTTTGGAAGAAAAGAAGTCAAAAGATGGAGAAAAGGAGCAAATTGGAAGAAACAATGAAAAGATGATTTTCGGCCAGTGCAGAATGGCAAAGTTTCGGGCCCCATATCTCTCAGCTCCAATTGAATTGTGTGTCCTACCACCTATTGATTGAAATCCCCGGAAGTCTAGTTTCCGGTTCACTTTTAGGATCGCAATTCCGATATTCCTAGAAGAGGTTATGACTGATTTAGTAACCGAAGGTCAAAGCTGAAAAGAATTACCGCGGCCCAGACCGCCCACCATACAACTTGCCTAGGGAGCGGCCTAGGCAGTGACCCAAAGCAGAAGAATTCCGCTTGACGTGCAGCTACCGAGGCAACATGCCTCCGGAGCGATCCAATGAGCGAAATTACGTATTTTTGGCGGATTTCAACTCCGAATTGGTCCAGAACTGTTCCAAAACTTCCCAAATCAAATCCTAATAACTTTAGAAGATCAAAACATGTTTGGGAAACTTCCTAAACTCAAATTAGGAGTCAATCATCAAGATAGGAAATCCAAGTTAGGAAAGGATTCTCATTCCTTGTTTCATTCTACTTTCCCACTTTGTGTATTTTCTAAACCTAAGAAGAATTGGGGGTTCACAAGGAAAAGTCACCTATAAATATTTCATATTCTTTTCAATTCAAGGAGACAGCCAAGAGACAGCCAAGGGAGGTCCCAAGCCACAGAAGGGGGCCGTCCCCCATCACTCCGACCACCACACACATGGGTTTTCTCTACATCTCTTTTATGTTTTTATCTTCTCCATTGATGTGTAACTAAACCTCTAACTAGGGGATTGATATAACCGATTTTGGATAACTCTATGTGAACAATTAGTCTATCTTTTGTTAATCAATTGGGTTTTAGTTTTGTTTATTGAATTAATTGCTTTATTCTACTCTCTCTGATTATGTTGTGACCGCAAGTGATTTGAGTTTGTGGCTTAGTTTATCCATGAGATTAGGGTTTAGATGTGGATGACCGTTCCATTTAAATCTGAATCAAAAGCTTAATAAACAAGAAATTGATGTATGCATGACCGTGCTATGTTAATTTGACTTAGAGTTTTGTGTAAAATATGGTTTTGACAATTGCTCATTACATGACCATGTGTGAGTAATAGAAAGAACCCTAGATCATTATTCCGTATTCGTTGCATGACCGTGTGCGAGTATTGGAAAGGATCTTTGAACCTAATTGAATTATCTTGAAAACAAGCCCGTAAACTAGATTGAAGTGTTTAACGAGACTAAGTGTGAGCATTGAGTGTCTAAGAAAGGTGCATCGATTCCCTAGTACTTCTCTCCATATATTCATCCCTTGTGTGATCTTTGATTTAATTTGATTTTAGTCTTTTAGTTTAGATTCTCTTAATTTAGGTTAAGTTTAGATTAAACAACTTCCAAAGCAAAGCATTATGCAATTTAGTCTTTTCGCATTTAGAGTAATCCTTGCTAGATTATTTAGCTTTGACCGATAGAATCGCCGATCCTAGTGAACGAACTTTCTTAGTAAATTGAACACAGATTTTACTGCATCACTGTCGATTGTTCCCCGATCGTCATCGCCCCATCTCCTGTCGCTGCGGCCGCTTCAACGATTTGTTATCCGCTGGAGTTACCATCCTTGTCGCTGTCATTGTTCATGTCTGTCAGTTCGCAAGGGTTCCTCGAAGTTTCTATTCAAACGCCCCCCTCCTTCTAGCGCCAATTGTTGACGGCAAAATTTGGATTACTACGTGGCCAACAATTATATCAAAGCGAATAATAAATAATGAAGAAAACAATGCATGCAAGAAACAGGTTTTACGTGGAAAACCCTTGAATGGGAAAAAACCACGGCGCCCCAGAGGGCAAAAGATAATACTATGATTTTATGGTTTGATTACACACTCAAGTCTCTCGAATAACTGCTTTCTCTCTCTCTTTCTCCGAACCCCCTCCTCGTGGGATAGATGGTTCTATTTATACATGATAATTACGGTTTCCCCTTGACTTTCGCTGTGTTGGTAACAGGATTTCCTCTTTGATTTGTATTTGGAATCCCACGTTGCAACGGATTAGGATATGTTTCCTATCCTTTCTCTCTATGATTCCTCGTTGTCAGGGGTCTTCCGGAGCTAGGGTTTATTTTTGTGTTTCTACCGAGCCGGTTTGTAGTCAGTAAGCTGATGTGGCGAGTACCTCCACCTTCTGGGTATCACCTGTAAGGATTCCCTTTTATTGATTGGCTTATTTCGTGGGCAAACCACATGTTGGGGTTTGGTTGTAAGGGTAGTCTAGGTGATTTGTTGAAGATCAAGACCCTTTCCATGACCTCAAGAGGACAAGCACCAAAGGTATATCTTGTGCTTACTTTGGCTTGAAGAGATATAGTTGCACACACACACAACATGCATAACTCTTATTCTTGAATGTTGTTTATATTTTGTGTGCATTATGCTTTATTGTTTATTCAATGTCTCTTCTTGCATAAGATTGTTTGCATCTTTTTATATGAAATGCCATGACATGATAGGCATTAGGATGCATTCAATACCCACACTTGCACTTCATGTATGTTAGCTTTTAGTGTGGAGTAATTCGTTTCCCTAAGGATGTTCGGAAACGTCCGCGCGTGCACGGTAATGTGCTTTGTTTTGCGCGATGATCGCCGGTGGAGATGCCTTTGGCTTCTCCTTGGTTTCACCATTTTTGGTGAATCGGCGGTTACGTTCGGCGGCCTGGCCGCCGTTCGAAACCGCCGAATGAGACCTGATTGAAATATATCTCTCGGGTCCAAAACGGCGGTTGGAATCGGCGGTTTCCAAACCGCCGAACGAAGTCGCCGAAGTTCCCCTGTTCCTCTCGGGAGCCATTCGGCAGTTCAATTCGGCGGCCTGGCCGCCGATTGAAACCGCCGATCGGTGCGTTTTAAGGGCAAAATTGTATTTTCACTTGCCCTGTTTTTGGTCTCTATAAATACATCCTTATCTCTAGTTCAGAACACAAGTCTTTGATCATAAGAACCCTAGAGAGATATTTAGAGAGACTTGAGAGAGAAAGCTTAAAGATCATATCTTTATCTCTCTAAACCCATTCCCACATGCATAAATCTTCATCTAAGCATCATCTAGGATTATCTAGCATATGCTAATGCATGGGACTTCTTCAACACACATGGTATGATTTGTTGAACACTTTTATCTTACATAATTAGTGTTTCTACTTATCAATGTTATCTCATTTATTACTTGTATGTCATTAGATTAATTTCTACATACATGATTGAGATTATGTGTTGATTGGGTTATTTATGATAGCTAGGATTTTCATGTTTATATAACATCTAGCTAATTGATCTCATTTATTGATTGAGATTATTTTTCATAGCTTAATTGATTAGGTCATTATTGCCTAAAAGCTATGTCATGAACATTCTTGTGTGATGTATTGATAACTAGGTTGATAGATTTTTTTTTAATCAACTAGTTAATCCTTTGAATGTTTGTGGGTTTTATATGATAGCTTTGTATCTAGGATTGGTTATCCTTTACTTAGCTAAAGTTATATGCCATGTCATATAGCTATATGTGATATCTAGGATTGATTATATTGTCATCTTATAATCCTAGGTAAGCATTTAGAGTACCCTAGCTCTTATTGCATTAATTGAATATTCATACATATTCACATAGGGTTGTGCATCTCTTTTGAGAGATTGAAGTCTTGGGGCTAAGTGTGCTTAGGCCTCAAGCAAATTGGACTAGAGCCGCTATAAAAGGCCCGCGTGGTAGATTAGAGGTGCTCACGCCAGAGTAGTGTATCAGGGATATCACTAGGGATTGAACCAGAGTGGCGGGTGGTAGTGTCCACAGCCTGAGGTTATCTAGGGTGAGGGTCCGAGAATCACTTGAGGGTGTAACCGTCTTTTCATATAGTGGATTTCGAGGTTCGAGTGTGGCGCACTTACCAGCCCGTGGTTTTTCCCTGTTGAGGGTTTCCACGTAAACATCAAGTGTCATTTACTATTTCCGCATCTTATTACACTTGTATGTATTTTTGACTTGCTAGGGGTATTTTCGTAAAATTGACTTGCATGCGAAAATTGGGTAATAATTAGATAAAATCTATTCCCCCCCCCCCCCCCCCCCCCCCCCCCCCCTCTAGCTTTATATTGAACACGCCTCTAATTTGTTTCATCACCCTTCGGCGATCACGTTTTATTCCTGACGAGTACATACCCTGATCTAGCAACCACATCTTTGACTTATTGACTTGGGACTTGTTGTCACGCTGTCTGGTCCACTTTTCTTCTTTTACTTGGTCAACGAGTGACGTGGCAATGTCTTCCCCAGCATTTGTTGATTCCTTTGATGACATGTCTGTTTGGCGGAATCATACGTACAACGAGAACGTTTCTTCCCTGGTTCAGGATGCCTCCAAATCTGAAGCTGGTAGGAAAGCTGCCTTGATGGAGCTGAAGCGGATGACACACACCTATGACATGGAAACTCTCAGACCAACAAGCCGCCGGGATGAGAGAGAAACTGTCAAGACGGAGATGACTGTCCTTCTAGACGACTACAGGTCCCTACGGGCTTCTATGAGCGTTTTGGAGTTTAGAGTGGATTCTTCTTTTGGAGATGGGTATTTTACTTCTTCATATGAAGTTGCCAAGGCATTTTCTCCTCCCTTTGACTTGCAGACTACCCTTAACTGGGATCGTGACTAGATTATGGCTCGGGCTGCCCAATTTGAAGATCAAGATCAGGGAGGTCCTCCTCAAGCTTCCATTATTCCTGAATCTGTCGAGAAGGGTACTCAGAATTCCATGGTTTCTACGGATGATTTAGGATGGGATTCTGTGTTATCGGCTGAAAAGATGGATCCTCCTACTGGAATGGTCGTGGCAAGAGCCGGGGAGACTCATGATGCTACTGGCGACGAAGGGGCCGAGGAGGAAGGCGAGTCTGGGCAAGGAGAGCTGGTGGAGAAAGGGTCTTGATTTTCTTTTTATTGATTTTTCAAGCTGTGTCGTTGATTTTTTTTTTTTTTTTTGTAGCCAGGAAATGGGGATTGGGCTCCCCGATTGACTAAATGAAGCTCCTTTCCCTCTTTTCTTCTGTTTTACTTCCTTAATCGTTTGTGAAATCATAACTCTTGACTTGGATTCTGCTTGGTTGACGATAGGAAAACCCATACTTATACTCTGCAAATCATTCTTGGATGATGGTCCCCTCAGCCTTAGTTATTTACGTTTTTTTTTAAAAACCAAGTAAACTTGTCCAAGTGGGGAACTATCTTGGCTGGAAGGTTTTAACCCGGGTATGTGACTACGACTGTCCATCGGGATGAGGCGTCTGTCTTGATTTTTACTAGTTAATCCTAGTAGGCAACTAAGGCCACCTCAGTACCAGGTCTTTCTCGCTGAGTTATGGCGATATAACATAGTAAAGTGTCAAGTATCCTGATGGATCACCCCAATTATTTGGCGACTTGTCCTGGTAGGCAACTAAGGCCACATTTGTACTAGGTTTCCCTGTCTGAGGCTTCAGGGGGTCCATATAGGTCCACCTGGTCTTAATAAAGTAGAGTCTGGTAGGCGACTACGCTTTTTATGCATTCAAGCACCAGATCCTTCCTAGAGGGGGGGTATACCCCGACCAAGGCAGCAGGAATGCCATGTGGCTTTTACTGGTTTTGAGGCGAAAGGGATGGCGAAAAACTTGCTTTAGGCGAACTTAGGAGAAAACCGTAGGAGAAAAAGCTGACTTTATTGAATTTTTCAAAAGCAAATACAAAGCAAAAATTGGGGTATATGTATCAGAAGTATACCCACCAAGATACATTCCTCCTCAAGCTCTAAGGGTAAAATCTTTTGAGATGATCGGCATTCCAGGTGTGATCCACCGGGTAACCATCCATATCTTCTAACTTGTATGCTCTCCTATGCACCACTACCTTTATCAGGTATGGACCTTCCCAGTTGGGGGCCAGTACCCTATCTGACCTCTTCCAGGTATTCTGGGTTACCTTCCTGAGGACCAAGTCCCCTTTTTTGAAATTTCAAGTCTTCACCTTCTTATTTAAGTATCGGGCTATCTTGTTTTGGTAGGCCACTACCCGCTCGGTAGCTCTATTTTGCTTCTCTTCGAGGAGGTCTAAATTGGCTCTCAACTTCATTTCGTTTTCTTCCAACTCAAAATGTTGGACCCTAAAAGATGTCAATCTATGCTCGATGGGTGAGACTGCTTCTGTTCCAAAAGCAAGAGAGTAAGGGGTTTCCCCAGTAACGGTCCTCTTGGTAGTCCGATACGCCCAGAGAACGTTTGGACGCTCATCAACCCATGCCCCTTTCTTCTGTTGGAGTTTCTTCTTAAGGAGCTTTTTGATAGTCTTGTTAGTGGCTTCGACCAATCCATTAGATTGAGGATGAGCCACTGAGGCCAGGCAAAGATCGATACCCTTTTCTTCGCAGAAAGATCTAAAATTGGCATTGTCAAACTGCTTACCAAGATCGGCAATTATGGCCATCGGGGTACCGAATCTACAGACAATGTATTCCTTGACGAAGCTCGTGGTGTTGGCTTCGGTTATTTGGACCAGGGATTTTGCTTCTACCCACCGAGTGAAATAATCTACGGCTACTACAGCATGTTTGGCTTGACCAGGCACAATAGGAAGCGGCCCGATTAGGTCCAACCCCCAGATAGCGAATAGATAAGGTGTACTGATTGAAGTAAGCCTTTCTGTGGGTAGATGGTGAAGGTCCGCGGTCTTCTGGCATGTCATACTGGATTGTGCAAATCTTTTAGCGTCCTGATGAATAGTAGACCAGTAGTATCCCATTCTGAGAACTTGATACGCCAGAGTCTCTCTTGAAACATGATTGCCGCAGTCCCCTACGTGTACCTCATCTAATGCCCACTTAGCATCATCCGGGTGTAAACATCGTAGCAACGGGAGTGATTTTCCTTTGCGATAGAGGTGCCCTTCTACCAGGCAGTATCGGGTTGCAATCCTCTTGAGTCTGCGTGTTTGGTCTGGGTTCTCAGGGAGCGTATCATTTTGGAGGTAGTCAGCTATGGGGTCCATCCAGCAAGGTAGCCGAGCGACCGGGCTCACTTCTAGCCTTGGGGCCGTACTAGGTCGGGGTATTAACTGGAGCGAAATCCCTTTAGGTAATGCTCGTCCTCCTGTTGTAACTATCTTGGCCAGGACATCTGCCTGGTGATTCTTCTCCCAAGGGATCTGCTCCATCCTCATACCCTTGAACTTCGTGGCTGCTTCTTGAACCTTCCGGAGGTACGCTATCATGTTGTCGCCCCTTGCTTGATACGTGCCGGACACCTGGTTGATTACCAACTGGGAATCACTTTTAACTAAGAGGTATTCGACTCCTAACTCTGCGGCCACCTTCATTCCTGCTAACAGAGCTTCATATTCCACCTCATTATTGGTAACTTTAAACTCAAACCTGAAATAGTGACTGCATTCGATCCCTTCGGGGTCAATAAGGACGATCCAGGCCTCACAGCCGGCTTGATTTGAGGAACATTATGTATACAGGATCTAGGCCTTGCAATCAGTCGGCCATCCCGAGGACTCCGGATCTGAACTCGAAACTATAGGCTCATCCGGATGGGGAGCCATGCTGAATTCTGCTACAAAGTCGGCCATGGCTTGGGCCTTGATTGTCATTCTAGCCTTGTATCTTATGTCATACTGAGTGAGCTTTAAAGCCCACAGGACTGGTCTGCCTGATACGTCTGGTCTTTGGAGGAATTGTCTCAAGGGTTGGTTTGTTACCACCGCGACGGTGTGAGCTTGAAAATAACGCCGAAGTTTTCTAGCTGTGGTTACTAATGTAAATGCCAGCTTCTCTAGAATGGTGTAGTTCTTCTCAGATTTTGACAGAGCACGACTTACACAGTAGATTGGTCTTTGGGCTCCATCACTGCATTTCTTCACTAAGGCTCCACTTGTCGCGGTTTCTGATACTGCTAAATAAAGTTGTAGTTCTTCTCCTGGGAGGGGTTTTACTAGTAGCGGTGGACTGGCTAGACACTCCTTCAGGGCCTGAAATGTCTGCTCACACTCTTGATCCCATTTCATATTCTTCCCCTACTTGATGATTTTAAAGAAGGGTAGGCACTTATCTGTGGATCGTGATATGAAATGGTTCAGCGCTGCTATTCGTCCGGTCAACCCCTGTGCTTGTTGGAGGGTATTAGGGGATTCCAGATCCATGATGGCCTTGATCTTTTTGGGATTGGCCTTGATTCCCCTCTCATGCACTATGAAGCTAAGGAACTTACCCGCTGCTACCCAAAAGGCGCATTTAGCCGGATTTAGCCTCATCTAATTCTCCCTGATCACTTGGAAAGTTTGGAGTAAATCTCCAGGGTGCTGATAGGTTATTTGAGATTTGGTGATCATGTTGTCTATGTATACTTCCATAGACCTCCCTATCAGTGGCTTGAATAACTTGTTCACCAAGCGTTGATATGTGGCTCCAGCATTTTTGAGGCCAAAAGGCATGACCTTGTAACAGTAGAGACCTTGTCCAGTGATAAAGCTGGTCTTGTCCTGATCGGCGGGGTGCATCATGATCTGGTTGTATCCCGAGAAGGCATCCATAAAACTTAGGAGCTTGTTTCCTGCAGTAGAATCAATTAGCTAGTCGATTTTTAGAAGGGGAAAGCTATCCTTTGGGCATGCCCGGTTGAGGTCGGTATAGTCCACACACACACGCAACTTTCCATTGACTTTAGTCACCATGACTACATTAGTGATCCATTTGGGGTAGCGGGATTCCCTGATAAATCTGGCTTTCAAGAGTTTATTCACCTCTTCCTGTACCGCAGTGTTCCGCTCCGTGTTGAAATGTCTCCGTTTCTGCTTAACAGGTTTGACAGTAGCGTCTACAGCCAGTCGATGAACTGCTAAGTTGAGAGGGATGCCCGGTATTTCGTTGTGATTCCAGGCAAAAATGTCGTTATACTCTTCAAGAAGTTCTACCAAACTTCTTCTGACCCCGCTATCCAGTGCACCTCCTATTTTTACTACTTTAGTTGGGTCACCTTTTCTGATCTGGATCTCTTCTAACTTCTCCGCGGGGTGTCCAACAGTCCACCCCTTTCTTCCTCTCCTGTTTCCTCTACGATCAAGTCTGGCATCTCCCCTTCTTCTAGGATACATTGGTCCGGCTCTGGAGTTTGTGGCCCAGCTCATGGGCGACATGGGTGTACTGTTTGGCCAAGGTGGTGGGGTTGGCGGATACTGCATGACAGGTGCAGGCTGTTTACTGATCTCCCCTTACCTCTCTTACTTTGGTTCCAACCGAGAACTTCAGGATGTTGTGATAAGTGGATAGGACTCCCCTGATTCCTAATAAGAAAGGTCTTCCTAAGATTGCATTGTAGAGGGACAGGGTATCTACCATGATGAACTCCGTCATGATGTTCTGCTGAAGGGGGGCTTCTCCAATTATCACCAACAAGATGTGTGTTCTTACTAGCATCACGGAGTCCCCTATAAATCCATATAAGGGTGTAGTGCAACTGTTGTAGCAGGGGTTCTTAAGGTTGAGTTTCTTCAACCCTTCTTTGAACAGGATATCCACGCTGCTTCCGGTGTCTATTAGGATGAGGTGGACCCGGCAGTTGGCAATTTGGACTGTGACCACCATTGGATCGCCATGGGGCTGTACTGTGTTATAGGCATCATCCTTAACGAAAATAATCTGAGCAAAATAAGGGTATTCTCGTGACCTTTTGGATACCCGGAACACATCCTGGCCAATGGCGTGCTTTGGGATCTTCCTAGCATGGTTCTTTCTTGAATTGTTGGAAGTTCCTGCTAAGGTTAGGCCTCCGCTGATAGTATGAATAACCTGAATTTGTTACATTAAGTTCTTTCCCTCATTCTTCCTCTTGGGTCTAGTACTTACTCCTACATCGGACTGCGGACCCTTTCTTCATGCATCCGGCCTTGTCATTAGTTGGATCCTTCTAGGACGGTCTTGTATCGATAAGGGCGGTCCGTGCCTGTCAAAGATTGGTACCCGGGTACTAGGCCTAGCCCCCTCTGCCAATCTGGGTGCTTCAAAGGGTATTCCTTTGGCAATCTTCCAAAGACGGACGCTCTCCACATAAGAAGTAGTATGTTGTTCTTTGACCCCCCGAGTTGCTTCTAGAACCACGGGGTCCTGTGGTTCTAATCCGGGATTAGCTGGTGGAACCGGTGCCGGGATCTGGCTTTTTGCTCCCTTCCCTTTCCCTTGGTTTCTTTAGGTGGAAGAGAGGGAATAGGGCCCCGAAGTGGTGGGCTGCCCTTGGGAGGATCGGAGCCTCATCTTCTGTTTCTTCTGGGTTAAACTTGATAGTTTGTTAAGGGTGGGGAGTTTTTTCTCCACAGACAGCGCCAAAGTGTTAACCAAAAATTGTCACCGGGGTGAAATTTTCAATTAACAATTTATGGGGGGCCCAGATTGGGATAGATCTGGGCTAGCGGGATACCTAGTAGCTCGATATCCCGCTGGTTCCTACAAATTGACTAAGTGTGGTGTATAGTAGTAGAATAAGAAGGATTCTGGAAAGTTATAAGATGAACACTCAACTTATTTTATTCAAAATTACACGTAATGAGTTTTTCAATCAATTGATAGAACCTCAATGATCACAATAACAAGGAAATAAAAATGGCTTCGAGGGCAATGGTGATGGAGCTTTTCGTGCCTGTCGATAAGTGGAAAAAGTAAGGTAGGGTTACGATCCTTTTTTTCTATAAACATACGATGAATATATAGGCCCGTTTCTTGCTGAGTACTCCTAGAACTTCGGTCTAGGGTTTTAGCAATTTACGAGTCTTTCCTTGGCGATCCACGGATTCATCGGGGAATTGATCCATAAAATCAAGTGACTTCCTTTTGAGCTGAAAGAGTTGACTCCACCTTTAAATGGGACTCTTGAGTGGCGGGAGTGAGCGTAATACCCTGCCTTGAACGATAGCATTTGATGCTTATCTTCCTTCTTGTTTTGTTGTTCGGGATACCCGCTTCTCGCTTTAAGTGGGGTCGGAGGATTTATGCATTTAACACATGATTTATTCGTCGAGTGCTTACCACTGGCTTCTTAGTGGATCGGGATACTCAAGTACTTCTTCCCTTTTCCCGTTCTTGCTTGACCGGATCGGGGTTTCGGGATACCGGGATACCTGAGGGTAGATAGGCGCTATGATTTCGTAGCAGTGGAGTCTCTGGGGCCTCGTCTTTGAGGTTTCCTGGTGCTTTCTTTGGTTCTGAAGATTTTGGACCTGGTCGGGATGGGAAGAAGTTCATACCCCAGCCTTTTTGTAAGTAGCCGGGGTTCCCGGGTACCTCTCCTATTGTTGCCTTCTACCCCGCCTCATTCTTCATGGCCGGTGAACAATTCTTCTTTGATCCCTGCCTTTTTTTTTGCGGTTAACAGAAATAAAAACTTATAGTGATCAGTTTTAACCTCATTTTAACTATATATATATATATATATATGCAAGCAAAAGAAAAGAACAAGACACTACAACAAGACAAGAGAGGGTGGTGGCCATCAAGAGAAAAAATTAAAAGTGTTCTTCTTGGGTGGTCGAACCTAAACAATAAACAAAGAACAAGAGTAGTCTTTCATGTGTTCTCTTCATCCTCCTTGTTCCTGAGTACCGTGACGCGCCCACACGCAGTTATCAATCCCGGGTCATAGCGAGGAAGATCTTATGGTTCAAATCAGAAAGCAGATCATATTAAAGAGCAGGAGCCTCCAACGCTGGTATGAAACCGTTTCACCTTCTTTGTTGTTTTCGTTTATTACTGTACAATTAGGTTTACTTGATGATTGCATAAAAAATTTTAAAACCCTTCCGCTGCGCAATCCGTAACCCTGGGTTCCTACAGGTTTCCATTAGGCGAATCAAGGTACCAGACATTACTATATAGGGAATCCCGGTTCTTGTGGCGAACTGTCCTGGTAGGCAACTGAGGCCACTTTAGCACTAGGTTTCCATGGAGAGATTGGGTTCCATCCAAGGCTTCAGGAGTGCCGTATAGGCTCTCCTAGTCTTGAGGATCTGGCCAGTAACTAGGACCGCGAATCCGAATCCTTGGTTTGGTAGGCAACTAAGGCCACTTTAGGACCAGTCCCTTCCTAGAGAGGGGTGGGTCCTATTCAAAGCAGCAGGATGCCATATGGCTTTCATGGTCTTGAGGTGATCATAGGCGAAATTTCCAAGGCAATCAAAGGAGAAACATGTAGGAGAAAAAAGCTAACTTCTTTATTGAATTTTCAGGCGATACAAAGCAACTTCGGGGTACATACTTAGAGTAATACCGATTTAAATAAACTGTTTCTTCAATTTTTATGGATAAAACATCTTGAGGTGATCGGCATTCCAGGTGTGGTCTACAGGATAGCCATCCATGTCTTCTAACTTGTAGGCTCCACCACGAACTACCATTTTTATCAAGTAGGGTCCTTCCCAGTTGAGGGCTAGTACCCCGTGAGACCTCTTCCGGGTATGCTGGGTTACTTTTCTGAGGACCAAGTCCCCTTCTTTAAAATTCCGGGTCTTCACCTTTCTGTTAAAGTATCGAGCAATCCTACTTTGATAGGCTGCAACCCTCTCTGTGGCCTTTTCCTTCTTCTTCTTCTTTTTCTCAAGAAAGTTTAGGCTACCTTTTAGTTTAATTTCAATGCTTTCAGGTTTAAAGTGTTGGACCCTGAAATATGTCAATATATGCTCAATGGGTAGGACTACTTATGTTCCAAAAGCTAGTGAGTAGGGGGTTCCCCAATAGCGGTCCTCTTGGTAGTCTGGTATGCCCACAGCACGTTCGGGAGCTCTTCAGCACGTTTTCCCTTCTTCTGTTGGAATTTCTTCTTCAAGAGCTTCTTAATGGTCTTGTTAGTAGCTTCCACCAATCCATTGGTTTGAGGATGGGCTACTGATGCAAAGCGGAGGTTGATACCCTGTAGTTCACAAAATTCCTTAAACTTGGCGTTGTCAAATTGCTTACCCAGATCGGTTATTATGGCCATCGGGGTCCCGAATCGGCATACAATGTTTTCCTTGATGAAGCTTATGGTGTTTGCCTCGGTTATCCTGGTAAGGGATGAAAGTATACAAACATAGTTAAATAGCTTAAAGCGTACCTGGAGAAGAGTGAATAGGTTTTTACACATTTTTCAATCCCTTGAACAAACTTACGTTTGTCCCTCAAGGTAGCCTTACATAAAATATAGAAGCTAAGGATTCATACATAGACAATATAAGCATGTGATCATTTAAGCATAGTCTATGTATATCAATTAGTTGCATGAGGTATAATAACACAAAAACACAATAACAAGGAATACTTGTGTTAACCACCTTTTTTGGCAGGGGTCCAAAGAAGAATTTTCCATCCATCTCAAGGTCATTTGATTGTTGAAAAAATGAACCCAGGGTCCTGAGGATCCCGCTACCACATTATCCCGGTACCCGGCACCTGGCACCTGGTACCCGGTACCTCGCACCCGGTACCCGGTACCCGATACCCCACATCCTGGTACCCGGTACCTAGTACCCCGCATCTTGGTACCCAATACCCCGCACCCAGTACCCGGTACCCCATACTCAGACCGGTCCTTCGAGCAACTCTCGACCACCTAGCATACGAGGCGTCAACAAGAGAAGTCTTAGTACACCATTTGTCAGATTACCAAGGAAGACCAGAACCATGCTACAAGAAGGACAGTATGCGCCAGCATTCAAATACAAGGAAGGTTGACATCTCCGGCCATTCACAATGCCATTAATGGAGATAGTCAACTGTATTAATGGAGATAGTCAACTCTTTAATGGACATTCACAACGCCATTAATGAAGATAGTCAACTCTTTAATGGCCATTCACAACGCCATTAATGAGAGAATATTCAACTCAATCAATGCCAAATCAGTGTTCCTATAATTGTGGATTGATTGACTAAATTGACGGAGTGGGCAACAAGAAATAAAACCTATATATATGACATGACATTCGACATAAAAGGGATCTCCTTCTTCTCTAAAAAAATACCTACGGCTTCTTCCCCAAGAAGGCTTCGGCTTCTCCTTCTTTTCGACTGATTAGAGAAAGGGCTTACGCCCGCCTATTATTGTGAGCTCTCTGGAGCACTTATATTGTATTATTCTCCCACTTTTGTAAGCTCCCCGGAGCACGCCTTATTGATAAATATATAAAGGAGCTCTCTCCACCGGATACTACCTAGGGGTTTTTCAGCATATGATCATACGTGATGCTTTTTCCCCTAGGCCAGTCCACCTTCTATCATATATCAGAATTTCATCTATCTTTCTACTATCATACGTTGTCCTTGTAGGGAAAAATACCGTAGTACACGCAGCGGAAGCGAGACTAAAAAATAGATTTAGTGACTTTTAAAATTTTTCCTTTATGAACCTTAAACCCTTTAATTAATTAAACATGCATATACAATAACCAAAAAGTAGAATACCTTTTGTCGCGTGATCCGATTGACTTACGTCGATGGTAATCCGCAAGATCTTCAATCCTAGCACGAACGTGGATCACCTAGGAGCGTGGTCTCCCTTTTTCTTTGAATTGCAAACCTGTGAATGGACAAAACAAACTTTCTTTTCTTTGTTAGTCACAAAAACAATCAAAAGAATGACTGAGATTATTCCGGTCACTTTTGAGTTCTCAATCTAATGATCGAAACTCGCGTGAACCTAGATCGATATCGTATACACAAGCTTATTGATGATTAAGCAAATAGTATACTATCAAAGAATAATCTAACACTCTTTTATGTTTTAGAAGAAATAAATTAATCTCTCTATGAATTGAGAAGAAGAAGAAAATAGAATCTCAAGCACCAAGCATTAGGTTGGCCGAATTCTATAAGTACATATATATAGGTGGCCAATTTTTCTTTCCTTCTTTCTATTAGGGTTGCCGAAATCCTTACCTAAAAACAACTAGGGTTGCCGCAAATCATATGCCAAAATAGGCTTGTGTTGCACCCTAATTTCCATCTAGTTTAAGACTTCAAACCCTAATCCAACTCATAGATATTTTATTCCTTTTTATTTGACTAAATAAAAAGACTTCTTATTTGATTAAATAAATAAAATTAATTATTTATTTTCTTATCAAACAAGTCTTTTAATTTTAGTAAACTACTACAATAGTAATACTCTAGGAAATATATTTCCTATTCAGAAAAGATTTGTTTCTTAATTAAACAATTAATTAATAAATTAATTAATTCTTATTTAATTAAAACAATGAAACAAAATAATATATTAGGTTATAAAACCTACTTGCCGCCCCACTTAAACAAATGGGCTATATATTATTTCCTTTATTTCATTTAATCCATTGGACTTTAAATAAAAAGCCCACATGTGAACCAGACCCATTCTTACTAAAAGAAACAAGCCCACATGTCATTCATTAATATATTAATATAATTGAGCAGCCCATTACATAAATAATGTGCAAATTATATTCTTAATATATTAAATGCAATTCTTGATGGACCCTTAAATTGGTCCGGTAGAATATATCAAGTGATCCATGCAAGTCCGTGTGGATTGGGGATCTTGGCGGGCCATCTAAATTTAAGCTTCAATAGACATAACCTAATCACAATCAACAAATGATTCACTTAGGTCCGATCCATTAATTTTAACTCATTCCACTAAAGAGCTAAAACTGAACTCTTAAATAAAGATAGAAAAGGAAGATGCTCCTCATTCATACCCTAGACAATCATATAGGAGATAGTGTATCCTCGTGATTAATATCAGTAATCGCCAAGAGTTCATAGACCGCCTTTAACTCTCCAAGTTACCATATTTACTCATATGACCACGTTTTGAACTTGGATATTTTGACTTGTCCAGAAGCCATGTTTTCAATAGACACTATCGAAAACTCAACGTTGAGATTTAATATCCAATTACCTCAAAACATCCATATGATGATATTATACTCTCATTTAATAAATGGAGCCACGATGTCCATATCTATAAATGAAGTCCTCTATCGATTAACAAATGAATATCACCAAACTATCGAGGATAGACTATGCGATATAATCGTACTCATTGATAACTCAAATGATATCACTTGCAACCATAAGTCCATCATTTATCTCAGGATTAAGATAGACTCTCCGATTGTCTGATAATGAAAAGACTATTATCTATTGACGGTTATAGATAAAGTATTTCATTGTGATCCAGTTCAATGCACCCAGTACACTAGATCCTTTTGCTCGAAGACACTCCGATGATTTTAGACTCATCATATCTCATTTGATCCCACTCAAATGCTAGCAAAAGAATTCTACAACTTTAACAAGATAAAGGTGCCCAACCTTTAACTTAAGTTGTGAACATTATTCAAGACTAACTAAAGAATTGTGTCTACCACATACATATCCAGATGTACGAACAATTCTTCTTTTCTCATAGTCTTTAGACCTTATGATTATTTACTTTGACAATTATAATATTAAACTATAAATGCTATACGATTTGTTAAACCAGAAATCACTTTATTAATATGAAAAAGATTGTTAATTACAACATTACACTCTTGCTATTGAGCATAATCCTAACATTGATAACCTAGTAAGCCTCTGGACCAGCATAATGTAAGAGGCTCCTCACTTTTGTACCGGGCCGGACAACGCCCAAGTGAGCCACCTACAATCCCGATTCGCCCGAGTGGAGTTCAGAGTCTCATTTTAGTTGCTGGGTATTTCTTGATAACCTGGACCAGCATAATGTAGAAGGCTACTCACATTTGTACCGGGTCGAACAATGCCCAAGTGAGCCACCTACGATCCTTATTCGACTGAGTGGAGTTCAAAGTCTCGTTTCAGTTGATGGGTACTTCTTGATGACCTAGCAAGCCTTTGGACCAGCATAATGTAGGAGGCTCCTCACCTTTGTATCGGGCCGGACAACGCCCAAGTTAGCCACCTAATATCCCGATTTGTCTAAGTGGAGTCCAGAGCCTCGTTTCAGTTGCTGGGTACTTCTTGATGACCTAGCAAGCCTCTGGACCAGCATAATGTAGGAGGCTCCTCACTTTTGTACTGGGCCGGACAACGCCCAAGTGAGCCACCTATAATCATGATTCGCTCGAGTGGAGTTCAGAGTCTCGTTTCAGTTGCTGGGTACTTCTTGATGACCTGGCAAGCCTCTGGACCAGCATAATGTAGGAGGCTCCTCACTTTTGTACCGGGCCGGACAACGCCCAAGTGAGCCACCTACGATCCTGATTTGTCCGAGTGGAGTCCAAAGCCTCATCTTAGTTGCAGGCTACTTCTTGATGCCCTAGCAAGCCTCTGGACCAGCATCGTGAAAGTGGCTCCTCACTTTTGTACCGACCGGACAACGCCCAAGTGAGCCACCTACAATCCCGATTCGCCCGAGTGGGGTTCAGAGTCTCATTTCAGTAGCTGGGTACTTCTTGATAACCTAGTAAGCCTCTGGACCAGCATAATGTAAGAGGCTCCTCACTTTTGTACTGGGTTGAACAACGCCCACGTGAGCCACCTACGATCCTGATTCACCCGAGTGGAGTTCAGAGTCTCATTTCAGTTGCTGGGTACTTTTTGATAACTTAGCAAGCCTCTGGACTAGCATAATATAGGAGGCTTCTCACTTTTGTATCGGGCCGGACAACCCAAGTGAGCCGCCTACGATCCTGATTTGTCCGAGATGAGTCCAAAGCCTTATCTCAATTGCAGGCTACTTCTTGATGCCCTAGCAAACCTCTGGACCAGCATCGTGAATGTGGCTCCTCACTTTTGTATTGGGCCGGACAACGCCCAAGTTAGCCACCTACAATCCTGATTTGCCCGAGTGGGGTTCAGAGTCTCGTTTCAGTAGCTGGGTACTTCTTGATAAACTAGCACGCCTCTGGATCAGCACAATGTAGGAGGCTCCTCTCTTTTGTACTGGGTCGAACAACGCTCCACGTGAGCCACCTACGATCCTGATTCACCCGAGTGGAGTTCAGAGTCTCATTTCAGTTGCTGGGTACTTTTTGATAACTTAGCAAGCCTCTGGACTAGCATAATGTAGGAGGCTCCTCACTTTTGTATCGGGCCGGACAACGCCCAAGTGAGCCACCTACGATCCTGATTGTCCGAGTGGAGTTCAAAGCCTTATCTCAATTGCAGGCTACTTCTTGATGCCCTAGAAAACCTCTGGACGAGCATCGTGAAGGTGGCTCCTCACTTTTGTACCGGGCCGGACAACGCCCAAGTGAGCCACCTACAATCCCGATTCACCGAGTGGAGTTCAGAGTCTCATTTTAGTTGCTGGGTATTTCTTGATAACCTGGACCAGCATAATGTAGAAGGCTACTCCACATTTGTACCGGGTCGAACAATGCCCAAGTGAGCCACCTACGATCCTTATTCGATGAGTGGAGTTCAGAGTCTCGTTTCAGTTGATGGGTACTTCTTGATGACCTAGCAAGCCTTTGGGACTAGCATAATGTAGGAGGCTCCTCACCTTTGTATCGGGCCGGACACACGCCCAAGTTAGCCACCTAATATCCCGATTTGTCTGACGTGGAGCTCCAGAGCCTCGGTAGTTCAGTGGCTGGGTACTTCTTGTTGACCTAGCAAGCCTCTGGACCAGCATAATGTAGGAGGCTCCTCACTTTTGTACTGGGTCCGGACAACGCCCAAGTGAGCCACCTATAATCATGATTTCGCCTCGAGTGGAGTTCAGAGTCTCGTTTCAGTTGCTGGTAACTTCTTGATGACCTTGGCCAAGCCTCTGGACCAGCATAATGTAGGAGGCTCCTCACTTTTGTACCGGCCGGACAATGCCCAAGTGAGCCACCTACGATCCTGATTTGCTCGAGTGGCCAGTTTCAGGAGTCTCGCCCTTTCTGTTGCTGCGGTACTTACTTAATAACCCTAGCAAGCCTTTGGACCAGCATAATGTAGGAGGCTCCTCACTTTTGTACGGGCCGGACAACCGCCCAAGTGAGCCACCTACGATCCTGATTTGTCCGAGTGGAGTCCAAAGCCTCCATCTTAGTTGCAGGCTACTTCTTGATGCCCTAGCAAGCCTCTGGACCAGCATCGTGAAAGTGGGCTCCTCACTTTTGTACGACCGGACAACGCCCAAGTGAGCCACCTACAATCCCGATTCGCCCGAGTGGGGTTCAGAGTCTCGTTTCCAGTAGCTGGGTACTTCTTGATAACTAGTAAGCCTCTGGACAGCATAATGTAAGAGGCTCCTCACTTTTCTACTGGGTTGAACAATGCCCACGTGAGCCACCTACGATCCTGATTCACCCGAGTGGAGTTCAAGAGTCTCATTTCAGTTGCTGGGTACTTTTTGATAACTTAGCAAGCCTCTGGACTAGCATAATAGTAGGAGGCTCCTCACTTTTGTATCGGGCCGGACACAACAACCCAAGTGAGCCGCCTACGATCCTGATTTGTCCGAGATGAGTCCAAAGCCTTATCTCAATTGCAGGCTACTTCTTGATGCCCTAGCAAACCTCTGGACCAGCATCGTGAATGTGGCTCCTCACTTTTGTATTGGGCCGGACAACGCCCAAGTTAGCCACCTACAATCCCGATTTGCCGCCCGAGTGGGGTTCAGAGTCTCGTTTCAGTAGATGGTACTTCTTGATAAACTAGCAAGCCTCTGGATCAGCATAATGTAGGAGGCTCCTCTCTTTTGTACTGGGTCGAACAACGCCCCACGTGAGCCACCTACGATCCTGATTCACCGAGTGGAGTTCAGAGTCTCGTTTCAGTTGCTGGGTACTTTTTGATAACTTAGCAAGCCTCTGGACTAGCATAATGTAGGAGGCTCCTCACTTTTGTATCGGGCCGGACAACGCCCAAGTGAGCCACCTACGATCCTGATTTGTCCGAGTGAGTCCAAAGCCTTATCTCAATTGTAGGCTACTTGATGCCCTAGCAAACCTCTGGACGAGCATCGTGAAGGTGGCTCCTCACTTTTGTACCGGGCCGGACAACGCCCAAGTGAGCCCCTACAATCCCGATTCGCCCGAGTGGAGTTCAGAGTCTCATTTTAGGTTGCTGGGATTTCTTGATAACCTGGACCAGCATAATGTGGAAGGCTACTAACATTTGTACCGGGTCGAACAATGCCCAAGTGAGCCACCTACGATCTTATTCGACTGAGTGGAGTTCAGAGTCTCGTTTCAGTTGATGGTACTTCTGATGACCTAGCAAGCCTTTGGACCAGCATAAGTAGGAGGCTCCTCACCTTTGTCGGGCCGGACAACGCCCAAGTTAGCCACCTAATATCCCGATTTTGTCTGAGTGGAGTCCAGAGCCTCGTTTCAGTTGCTGGGTACTTCTTGATGACCTAGCAAGCCTCTGGACCAGCATAATGTAGGAGGCTCCTCACTTTTGTACTGCCGGCCGGACAAGTGAAGGACCACCCGCCCATGAGCCACCTATAATCATGATTCACTCGAGTGAGTTCAGAGTCTCGTTTCAGTTGCTGGATACTTCTTGATGACGGCAAGCCTCTGGACCAGTATAATGTAGGAGGCTCCTCACTTTTGTACCGGGCCGGACAATGCCCAGTGAGCCACCTACGATCCTGATTTGCTCGAGTGGAGTTCAGAGTCTCTGTTTCTGTTGCTGGGTACTTCTTAATAACTAGCAAGCCTTTGGACCAGCATAATGTAGGAGGCTCCTCACTTTTGTACGGGCCGGACAACGCCCAAGTGAGCCACCTAGACATGATTGTCCTGGATCCAAAGTTGTCGAGTGGGTCCAAAGCCTCTCTTAGTTGCAGGCTACTTCTTGAAATGCCCTAGCAGCCTCTGGACCAGCATCGTGAATGTGGCTCCTCACTTTTGTACCGACCGGACAACGCCCAAGTGAGCCACCTACATCCCGATTCGCCCGAGTGGGGTCAGAGTCTCGTTTCAGTAGCTGGGTACTTCTTGATACCAGTAAGCTCTGGACCGGCATAATGTAGAGGATCCTCACTTTCTACTGGGTTGAACAACGCCCACGTGAGCCCACCTACGATCTCTGATTTCCCGAGTGGGAGTTCAGAGTCTCATTTCAGTTGCTGGGTACTTTTTGATAACTTAGCAAGCCTCTGGACTAGTCATAATATAGGAGGCTCCTCACTTTTGTATCGGGCCGGACAACACCCAAGTGGAGCCGCCTACGATCCTGATTTTCCGAGATGAGTCCAAAGCCTTATCTCAATTGCAAGCTACTTTGATGCCCTAGCAAACCTCTGGCCATCATCGTGCTTGTGGCTCCTCACTTTTTGTAATTGGGCCTGACAACGCCCAAGTTAGCC